>JACEFZ010027528.1:0-201135 GCA_014155875.1 Cepaea nemoralis | reverse complement strand
GAATGCAACTGCGCATGCATTTCCTTAGTTGCTTATAGCTTAGTTTAATTAGTTAAAAGATCGAAATAACATGATAGTAATGCTTGATTGATAATTATGTTCAAGCATTCTGAGGCAATTACAAAATATCTAAAAGAAAAACACTTAGATAAGCAAAAAGTAGGGTACATTTCGGGAGTCTACGTGGCGAAGTGGTCAAGCCATTTGACTCGGGCTTCGAAGGTTGTCGGTTCAATTCCGGGCCTCGAAGCTTCGGTTCACGAGTGAATGTTTTAAGAGAATCTTGTGGGTCGTCGCTAGAGCCACGGAGATCGTGCTTTGTGTCACGTTTTCTGCGCTGCGGAAAGAGACCGAGCCATATGCGATAAAAACTCAGTGCAATAAAGTCGACTTTTAAAGGATCCCTACTATTGTTAGTAGGGGACATAAACATCTAATATAGTTCCAAGGGAGACTACTTGAATTATAGAAAAAATAGTTTATATTATAGCGGATAATAATTAAAGTCAACTTTAATCAGTCTACCATTTTTATTTTATAAAATAAAAAATAATGCGTAAGTAAAATATGTTAATGACAAATACAATGCATTTAGATTTCTTAAAGAAAAGTATTTCCTAATTTTTAGATACTTACATTTTAGAAACTAATTTCGGGTCATAAATTTATATCTTAAATTTATTTGTATACTTTCAATGTAATGACTTTGCTACGTCAAATACCTATCTTTCCCTTATATGGGGAAGAACATTTTTTTACTGGCCATCTAGGGCCACATAAAGTATACAGGAATTTAACCACACACATCCCTCTCCTGTCTCTTCTCTTGTTCATAACATATATAGACAACGTATGTCAAAGCAATGTCAAGCCAAACAGTTACCGCAAGAACACCGCATGACGAGAACACAGAAGAAGAACTATCTGCAAATTACACCACAAGAGAACTCCTGTTTGCGGACGACCAAGCACTCCTAGTAAAATCAGAAGCTGAAATACAAGACCACATGAATAGTCTAAACCAGTGTTTCCCAACGTGGGGCCCACGCCCCACAGGGGGGCAATACGATTGTTAATGGGGGAAATTCGAAAATGGAAGAAATCGGCTGGATATAACAAAACGTGGAGACTTGAGACTGAAGTTAACTAAATTGGAACCTGACATAAAATCTCTTTGCAGCAAGCATCAAGCGCAAGGATCTCACTATATTTAAATAATTACTAATAATTAAAATAATATAGAAAAATCTTTCATTAATATTATTTTCTACTTGAATTTCAGTTCTCCATTATATGTTTTGAAAATTTACTTAATGTGTTTGCTCAATAATTTCCTAGTGATTTCTTCCTAAATCCTGTCGGTCCTTTGGCTAGGATCGGGTGCATTTGCTGCTACCCACCCCCCCCACCCCCCCCCTAGTAGTGCGCCTGGTCTGGTCGGGGGCCGGGATGATCAAATAAAAACCCATCACATATCTTGACCTTGAATGTGGGCCTGGTGGACCACTGTGGGCAATAGCTCACAGTGAGACCAAGGGTCCACACAAAAAAGGGGGAGGCGGGGGACCCAGCTTTTCTGGGGTAACGGCCAAACCAAAAAAAACTAAAATTTCACCCAACACAACCAACACACAGGGACGCGGGACCTGGGGGGGGGGGGGGGGGGGGGGGGCTCTGGCCCCTCTGGGAACCGTGAGCCCTTCTAAGCAAAAACAAAAAACAATTCAAGTTTCTTTAGTGAACATTTCAATTTTTGAATATTAAAAATGATGCATATGTTGGGGGGGGGGGGGGGGGGGTGTATAAGAATTTTAGAAAGGCTTAGGTGGGGCATAGCACAAAAAGGGTTGGGAAACGCTGCTTTAAACCAATATGTTCCTTTTTTTTGTTCGCATATCCTTTACTGGACATCGCTGTCAACATCAACAACTTTCAGCTGATTGTTGATTTCTTGGCAAGATTACGCTCAGTAGTTTGCCATTGCCATTGCTGAGCGACCGGCTAAACATATCCCGTAAGTTACCGACGCGACGAGAACCGCCGCCGATTCTCGCTCACGTCACGTTACTCACGAGAGTATACGGGATTACGAAGAAAGTCGCTAACACCTAGTCCAGGGAGACCCGCATGTGTTCTTTAAGGTAGAATAAAAGCGTTGATTCATCTTCATCAACACCAGTCGCGAATGTGTCTTTAGATGCGCAGAAGGGCAGCAACCCTTTGAAATGTCCTGATATTATACTCGCGGTGTCTAGATCGATGATTCTGCTCCCACTAGCCTCGGTGTTATCAAGGCTGCTGTGTGGCTTTCTGAGTGTTCAGTTCATCTCATCAACCTCGCCAAATGATCGACATTCAGCTTAGCCACAAGCGTTACGATTACGTAAAGCTGTTGGTTGTATTTCGCATGCAATACAGAATGACGGAAATAACGCTGTAGAATGCCATTGTTATAGTGTCTCTAACCTCTGCGTCTTTCATCTACATCTAAGAGTGCTAATCAATACCCTTATAGTTATTTCTAACCAGACAGAAAGACAAGAAGAGAGAGCAATGTGTGTGTGTGTGTGTGTGAGAGAGAGAGAGAGAGAGAGAGAGAGAGAGAGAGAGAGAGAGAGAGAGAGAGAGGGGGGGGGGGGGAGAGATGATGAAGCCAGTTTATTACGGTAAGTTATATTTCTTTACAGGATGTCGCAGTCGACCTCAATATTTATTATCTACTTGTTATGATTTAGGCAATTTTACATACACAAGTTTGCCATTGTTTTCTGAACTGTCGACACTCATATCAGCTAATTAATATAACCTATGCTTCTTTTTTTCTTTTTCCATGTCGATTATGGTGAGGGATCGTTGTCGGTGAATTTGTTTCGCATGCCAGAATCATGAATTCACCACCGCACAGTGTCATCTCACCTATGAAGGATGCTCGTCGTAGTTATCCAGCAATTTCTGTCATGAACCTTCGTTGTACAGTCTGCAAGTATGTATCCATACCATATCCTGAAATTGTACGAAGGTAAGTTAATAAGTAAGTCACAAATGGCTGTAGAAAAAACAAACAACCTAACTATGATAACAACTTGAAACCAGTTTATTCGTATACATACATTGTCCCTTTATTTCTCAACATAATTTACACCAACATTGATGCATTTATCCCATAGTTTTATCAGTCCTCCCAAACCGGCTGCATAGAACTGCGTGCTTTGTTTTCATTTACCCTGCTATCCCACAGAACTGTGTGACTTACTTATTGACTCGCCCTAGTAACTTTTTCTACCTAGCTATACACCGCTTTACGGGAAATCGCTAGGGCTAAGTCCACTAAATACCCACCTTGGCGGGAGACATTTCGCGAGTGACGCCGAAGTTGAATGTGAAGTGAAAACGTGGTTTAGAAAACAGAGCACGCATTTCTATGCAGCCGGTTTGGGAGGACTGATAAAACGGTGGGATAAGTGCATCAATTTTGGTGGAAATTATGTTGAGAAATAAAGGGACAATATATGTATAAAAATAAACTTGTTTCAAGTTTTTATCATAGTTAGTTATTTTTCTACAGCCATTTATGACTTACTTATTAACTTACCCTCGTACTTGTCATTAGCCTTCCTTGTACAGAAAACTAGCATGCATTAAAACCATATCTTGACGTTGTGCATCCTACTATTCTGTATCCAGATAATATAATCATACTGTCTGTTCATTTAAATGTTTGACGCATCCGACCTGTTTTGTTCTCGTCCCTGGTTATCAGTAGATTGTTATGTCGTTTAGCGCGACCAGGGCACCTTGCGTATCTCGCTCGTAATTTTGCTTCATCCCAACTACTCGTCCTAATCTTCCAAGACGCAGATATCAAAATCCCCCATATTATGTCCCATCTGTTTAGTTATGATCTGTGTCCACCCCACCCCATACGGCAGTATTGAATACAAAAAGCATTTGATTTAGGTTCTGCCATCTTTATTTTGATAAATTTGGTAATCGTAAGTAAACAGAGAGTTTTTAAACTGATGTCACATAGGAAATTAAATCACTCCTTTCTTGTAGCGAAAACACTCGAAGGCCTCTTAGCCAATACAATTTAAAAAACAGGTCCAGTCCTGTCGACGGTTTTTGATTTCAAAGAGCCATTAAGCAAACATCACACGATGAGATATGATCATGGAGAATATTGACACTGCCTGTCGTCCCCACACAGCATGTCTTCCCTTGATGGTTTGAGGATGTGAAGCCTTGCAAATTAGTTTCCTCACAATTAATCATGTGATAGTTAGTTGACTGCCATTTACAGGACGTGGCAATCAACCTCAGTAGTTCTGGATGTATATGATTTACTAGGCAAGTTTACGTCCAGTAGCTTGTCATAGCTTTCTGAACGAACGACGTGATACTGGCACAAAAGCCACCTAGTGCTTATTCGTCTATAAAAATCTGGGTGTAGCACCATATATCCAATTTTCTTTAAGATACGTAGAAGGGACCTTGTACTTAGTTATTTTTAACTCACCACACTCTGGCCAGTTACTCCTTCTATGACTAAAACACAATTCAGTTCCTAGGTCAGAATAAAAACACTTGATATGCCCGATGAGCTCGACGGATGGGAAAACATAAATAGATACAGACGAACGTTTCCACCAAAGTCTTTATCAATGTAATAGCTCGGCAGCAGGACACGCCTATTTTCTATACCAGTTAAGTTCCTAGATGTGTTCAGCTCAGATGTACAGTATTGCACTGAGGGTCAGGATGGTGGAATGGATAAGAGAGCTCGTTCTTTAACATCCGGTGTGCTGATTACGAGGTATAGGGTTCAACCTATACACCTGTCAGCTGGACTAAATGTAGACTTCTCGTCCTTGACTTGGAAACGTGAATTATAAGCACCTCTGAAGTCGGACTGTGTCCGCCTCATGGCGGGGGACATTGGTAAGTGGGAAAGCTAATCTAAACGCAAACATCAGTCCCGTACATTAGAAGTTGTAGCACGTGTATGGAATACCCTTGAGTTCAAAAGTGAGAGAACGCAAAAAGAAAAAAAAATCATTCTTGTACTCTGGCACGTACATAAGTGCCCCTATCTCCTTCGATGTAAATCCATCAGCCGTCAACTACATGCAAGATGGGAAACATACGGACCAATAAAAATAATCCATTGCAATGACACAAATAGTCTCGACGTGCTATATATAACCTAAACTGTTCTATGCACGTGAAACATGTACATGAAACGGGCAAGCCGAATCACACCTAGTGGCAATGGAAATATGATTTCGTACGACAATACAAAGAATACAGTCGACAACAGCAAATAACAATGGGCACGTCCTATAAGAAATAAGTGAAAACCATAAAATGATTCGAGAAATAAGACGGTGACAGACACGCTGTCATTTTTTTTTATTCGTTCTGAAGATAAATAAATTAGAGAACTCAGAGATAACTGGAGCGTCTGATAGAACAAGAACAAGAGAAAGCAGAGAGATACATTTATGGATGGCTTGGCCTCGCGACATAATCGAGGCAAGAACACAGAGCAGATCAAAGACTGTTGATCGTCTGAGATGGCGAAACATGACCGCCCGTACTTATAGACATGTAATATGATGAATACATGTACAACGAATAACAGTGAACGTCTGACCTTGAATGACAAACCTCTTTGCATATGTGTTGCGATGCTCCTTTCTCGCCATACTCTCTATCCTGAGCCATACTCTTCAACCTGAGCCATACTCTTTAATCTGAACCATACTCTTCAATCTGAGCCATACACTTCAATCTGAGCCATACTCTTCACTCTGAGCCATACTCTTCAATCTGAGCCATTCTCTTGAAACTGAACGCCTGCATCACGACTAGCAGTAAAATAGTTAGATAAAGGACACTTATATTTGCCTTAAGGAGCGGTGGGTATTTGATGCCCGAGTCATATTTTGATAGACTCATCGACACTAAAGAGGAGGAGGAGGAGCATCGACACTAAGTGGGTAACGAGGTCAGTATCACACCGGTCCCCTTTATTTCCCAATACAATGCCTGGTACCTAATTTAGGATGTGACGACGTAGGAGCACAAGTCCATTTTAACAATTCGAATCCGTCCCGATGCTAATCGAACCGATGAACACCGTTACAAGAAGGGAGCGTCTAGCCACTACGCTACCGTGGCTCTCTAATATCATCGATAGCTGTTATTATTCAGATTCTTATTGTTGATGATTCTTTATATTTCCTTCGGTTTCAGGCCATTAATATTATTATTAAACTAAGTTGTCGTTATATAATAATAACAAATGTTTGGAACAGAAAGAGTTTTACAAAACTGCATCTATTCAGGTAAATTAACCTCGTTTATTTGCTTTTAACTCATTAACTAACGGATTACACAGAAGTACAGTGGGAGATTTAATTTATGTAAATGTGTCATTATGAAGTTGACCTGTAATTAACTTTATTTGCCACAGGTGTATACACATTTTTGTTCTTGTTTTAAATCATCATCATCATCAGCTTGTCGACTGGCATGGGCGATTTTGATTTTCCACATCTTGAAATCTCCCACGGCATGTATCAATCAATCCGTGAGTTGATTTCCTTCCGTGCCATGACACAAGACTGTCAAAAGTATTATCTCACTCTCTTCCTCTGTCTCTTTTCCCACTAATCTTTCCAGTTGTCGCAACATATTGCAGTATTTTGTTATTTACTCGTCTCATCATCTCATCTCATCTCATCTCATCTCATCTCATCATATTCCTCTTGTACCTTGCGGTGTCGAGGTGAAGTATAAACAGCGGGAGAGTGCTGGCTTATGGGCTTCATGTACCGATATTCCCATGGACTCTGTTATTCCTTGCGTCCATCATTTACGTGGTTGGCCTCTTCCCCTGCTTCCTTCTGGTCTGTACATCATTGCTTGTTGTGGTATACTGTTATTACGTAATCCTACTTGCATGGCCAAACCATTTGACTTGCTGCCTTCTAATAAAATCTAGTGCTGCTATAACCCCCACTTTAGTCCTTATTTCTTCATTTTTGATCTCATCTCTTCCTGATACATTGAGTATTCTTCTCAGGAATCTCATTTCTGTTGTTCTGATTTTTCTTTTCTCTTTTTCTGTCATTATCCAGGTTTGCATTGGTAACAGGAGTTGGTAGGAAGATTGTTTTCTAAAGTGCTTTTTTTTAGTAGTTATCGATACATGTTTGTTCTTTAGTATTGAGTTGTTTTGCTCTGTTGCATCTATTTTCGATCTCGTCTTCTGATTTGCCATTTGATGATATTATACTTACTTGTATCAAGGGATGTTCGTTAAGGTGAATCGTTGTTGTTGTTTTTTTTTCTTCCTTAGTTATAGTCATTATCTCTGTTTCACTTGTGCTGATTTTCTTGTTATGTTGCCTACACATTTCGTTTTGATTATTCATGTGGTCTTGTAATTCAGCTTCTTAAAAAAGTCGCTTAAACGTCGACAGGGTCGACTTCATTGCACCCGGTTTTATCCCATATGGCTCGGTCTCTTTCCGCAGCGCGGAAAGCGTCGCACAAAGCACGAACTCCGTAGCTCTAGCGACGACCCACATGAGTCTCCGAAACATTTAACTCGTGAACCGAAGGACGCTGGCCACAACCTTCGGAGCCCGAGTCAAACAGCTTGACCTACTTCGCCACGGAGACTGCGGTCTCATTTCTCAATTCAGCTTCTAGATTTTGCTATTGGTACTTGGTCGTCCGCAAACAGGAGTTCTCTAATGGTGTAATTTGCAGATGGTTCTTCTTCTGTGTTCTCGTCATAGCGGTGTTCTTGCGGTCTCTGTTTGACTGTTTCTTTACATATGTTGTCTATATAAGTTATGAACAAGACAGGGGACAGGACACAGCCTTGTCGTACTCTGGATCTTATGGCTCGCCATAGGGGATGGACTCCCTATGGTCAGATTTGTGCCCTAAACTTTCGACTGGCCTAGCAAGCCGGCAGGAGATCTTCATACTGCTCGTAGAAAAACTAAGAAGTATAAACGGACTTTGCTATCTACGTGCCAATATATTTTACTGTCTTTTGCTATTTACGTGCCAATATATTGTAATGTCTGCAATAGCCCCCAAATCACATCATTTACTTTAACCGTACATGTAGGCACTATCTATTTCTTTGATGTCACAATGACTTGGATTTTCCTGCTATTGAAGCAAAGCCCCATATGTTACACTGTCTACAACCACTGTATCTACTATGTCCTGTAGTTCCTTCTGACTTCTTGCTATCACGACGGTGTGGTAATCATAACATACGTTATTTATATTATAACAACCAACGTAATCCTGGACATGTTTTCTGTAGATCTGATTATATGTTTAGTATACAATGACAACAAATACAATGTGTTAATCTGACGGTTTCTTTGAATGGACGTCACACGATTGTCGATGCACCCAATATCATGCAGGGGGGTCGATTTAGACAGTGTCGTGCGGAGTTCATAAAGACAATATCATGCTCAATTTGTATAGTCAATGTCATGCAACGTGGTATATGTTCTGCATGATACACGGTGTCGATATTGTCAGTATGATACACAGTGTTGATATTGTCAGTATGATACACATTGTAGATATTGTCAGTGTGATACACATTGTAGATATTGTCAGTATGATACACATTGTAGATATTGTCAGTATGATATACATTGTAGATATTGCCAGAATGATACACAGTTTTGATATTGTCAGTATGATACACATTGTAGATATTGTCAGTATGATACACATTGCAGATATTGTCAGTATGATACACATTGTAGATATTGTCAGTATGATACACATTGTAGATATTGTCAGTATGATACACATTGTAGATATTGTCAGTATGATACACATTGTAGATATTGTCAGTATGATACACATTGTAGATATTGCCAGAATGATACACAGTTTTGATATTGTTAGTATGATACACAGTATTGATATGGTCAGTATGATACACAGTATTGATATGGTCAGTATGATACACAGTATTGATATGGTCAGTATGATACACAATATTGATATGGTCAGTATGATACACAGTATTGATATGGTCAGATTGATACACAGTATTGATATGGTCAGTATGATACACAGTATTGATATGGTCAGTATGATACACAGTATTGATATGGTCAGTATGATACACAGTATTGATATGGTCAGTATGATACACAGTATTGATATGGTCAGTATAATACACTGTATTGATATGGTCAGTATGAAACACAGTATTGATATTGTCAGTATGATACACAGTATTGATATGGTCAGTATGATACACAGTATTGATATAGTTAGTATAATACGCAGTATTGATATGGTCAGTATGATGCACATTCTTGGTATGGTCAGTATGATACACAGTGTTGATACGATCTGCGCCATGCATAGGTACGATTTGGGTTGTTCCAAGTAGAAGGATGATATATTCAATAGCATAGAAAATGTCGACATGGGCATTAAAATGTAGATGTCCGATGCAGTCAATACCATGACGACATTCAATATGATCAGTGTGACATTGATGTAGTCAGTATCATGAAAAGAATCGATCGATATGGTCAGTGCCAAGTAGCAGGTGTGACGTAATAAGACAAATAAGAAATATCAGAGAATCCCAAAGCCAAAACGCTAATAAATGTTAGGGTATGACGTGATAACACAGAAACATCACGGAAGATTGTCAACAACAACAAAGTCAGACGGACTTGGGAGCTTCTTAGGAGCGGCAGCTTATGTTGATTTGGGAACGATAGGTTGGCTATGCAATGGCTTTATATCGCATTAGTGGCTGAGTTAATATCTAGAATGGACGAGACAATCTGTGGAGACAACATTCATCTAAGCCACAAATAAAGACAAACGCAGAAAACTCGATGTCAGATAAACGGCAGGAAGGACACTTAGAAGATAAAGAGAAGGACGCCATGTGGACGGGCAAGCACATTGTTTAGAATTCGAGCGGAGATGGCTTGGGACATATTATTCGTCTTAATTATAATTGTAATACTGCCCGACATGGTCAGAACAGGCACAGTATGTTATTATTTATTATTGTCGTTGCTACAAACCTTGCGCTGCGAAAATAAACAGCGTTGTAACTGCCAAAGTCTAACGGAGTAGACTTAGTTCTTCAGTTCCGTTTTGGCTTCTGAAACCTGCATTTGACGACTATTGTTTACGAGCTGTGTTGTGTTATCAAGTTGCATTGTTTGAATTATTATATACCCCGAGATGTCGGCTGGCAGTCAGTGACATGAGTCCTGTTTGGCTCACGTCAGCACGGAATGAAAAGACTATACTGTGCTTCATACGGGCCCCTTGAAAAGTATGGAGTACGGGACAAGGGGAACGCCGAGTGGCAAGGTCACCATAGACTGGCGCGCTGCTAATTACTATAGGTTTCACCCCTTCACTGATCAAAACACAGAACTCTGCTCCTCTTTGGTGCATGTCGAAAGTGGGGCGGCCATATTTAAACTACTTTTATGACATCATCGTGCTCGTCTGCCATCCTTAACAACAATATCGACAGGTTAAAAGACAATGGCGTGGTTATTGTAATTTCTATCGCATTTTTATGATTTTCATTTGAAGTCCCCTCTTAACAGTACCAGATTGTAGAGGAGTTGGAGTTCTTTCATGTCACAGTCGCCAGGACGCATGAGAAGGCGGACAGTGTATAAGAATAATTATTAGTTTACTTACCTCTAGGAGCCAACAGTTAGTGCTCTCAAATTTTCTAGGTAGGTAAGGGATCTATTTATAGAAACAGTAGGTACTGTCACCATCCTATATGGTCATAGACAAGAAGGAAAGCAAAGACAGACTACCTTATTTACAGATGCCTAGAAAATATTGATTGCTCAATAGTTATGACAAAGGTAGCCTCTTGCATAGTTATGACAAAGGAAACCTCTTGCAATCTAGGAAACATAAAACTACCGTGAGAAAAAGAGGATTGAAGTGCTATTTAGAAACAGTAATATTACCCTGTACGCACAGCAACCACCTTCAAATTAATCTCCTATTTGTGGCTGACTCGGTCACATGATTATTAATCTGCGCCAGGGATGGACCCTAACATAACTTCTCTTCTGAGGTTGAAAGGGGCAGAGGTAATAGTGAACTCGAACTCGAACTGTATGCATCGACAGTAAGCAGACATGCTGAGAAACATCACAAGGCAGTGAAAACGTGGTTTCTGAGAATATTGCAAAGAACATTCTGGGCAGGTATAAAAACAAATAAAAAAGTATGTGAAGACACACATACAAATCATTACATTGCAGACATTTGACATAGACTGTAAAGATTATTTTGGACACGTCATGAGAAGAAATAAACTTGAAAACTTGGTGACAACTGACACATTGGATGAAAAAAAAGAGCATGGGGAAGACAAAGAGATACATATCTACCTACCAAGCCGATAGTGATGGGTTCGATTCCCAGTCGAGGCATATTTATAAAAATCAACTTAGGTTCCCAGCTCGACACAGCTTAAAAGAGGTACCAGGATATCTGGCGTTGTAAAGGCTTGAACTGACCACAGCATCAATCGAGTGCCGACTGGTCCATAGAAAGATGGGGCTAGCACTATATTCAATAAGTCTCAAGGAGTGTAAAAGCTTCCTTTGCTACATTATTATATTATTATCGCACTAATAAATTATGCTAACATAATCCTCTTGCGAATCATCTTTGAAGAGGATTGACAGAAAGTGAGAATATGAATCTCAGGAAGTACCAGCGGGTTTCATACAGGGCAGAGGAACCAGAGACCATGTTTTCTATATGTTAACTATTTTTTAGAAATCCAGAGGGTACAATGGAAATCGTCATGCTTGTTTCATAGGGTCTCAAACTGATCAAGATCAGAAATTGTCAAACATTATGAGAGATGTTGGGTTTCTAGTACACATTATCCAACCAGTTGAAACATTATGTGAAGAATAACAGGCAGCTGTCAGAGTAGCTGCTGAATCATTACATTAATTTGACGTGCAATAGGAAGTACTACAATGTTGACAATATTAAATGAAAACAGGTGTGTGTGTGTGTGTGTGTGTGTGTGTGTGTGTGTGTGTGTGTGTGTGTGTGTGTGTGTGTGTGTGTGTGTGTGTGTGACTTCTGATAGAAAAAGAGAGATCATAAACACAGATACAGTGAACTCGATCCTGGTAAACATAAATTACAACAGGGAGATGAATTAAGAAGAGGAGGAAGAAGAAGAAGAAGAAGAAGAAGAAGAAGAAGAAGAAGAAGAAGAAGAAGAAGAAGAAGAAGAAGAAGAAGAAGAAGAAGAAGAAGAAGAAGAAGAAGAAGAAGAAGAAGAAGAAGAAGAAGAAGAAGAAGAAGAAGAAGAAGAAGAAGAAGAAGAAGAAGAAGAAGAAGAAGAAGAAGAAGAAGAAGAAGAAGAAGAAGAAGAAGAAGAAGAAGAAGAAGAAGAAGAAGAAGAAGAAGAAGAAGAAGAAGAAGAAGAGGGAGGAGAAGGAAGAAGAGGAGGATTAGGTGGAGGAGGAGGAGGAGGAGGAGGAGGAGGAGGAGGAGGAGGAGGAGGAGGAGGAGATTAAATTAACATCAAGCAAATATGTAATAAATAAACTAAAACACAATGGATCCGACGCATCGGTTTTTTTTTTCCGCATATCCTTTACTGGACATCGCTGTCAATATTAGCATATTTCAGCTGATTCTTGATTTATTAGCAAGATTACGCTCAGTAGTTTGCCATTGCTTTCTGAGCGGCCGGCTCACATACCCCGTAAGTCTCCAACTCAGCAAGAACCGTCACCGTGTCTCGCGCAAGTTACGTTCCTCACGTGGATATACGGGATTACGGAGAAAGCCGCTAACTCCTAGGCCAGGGTGACCGGCATGATGTTTCGTTACTAGTAGGCAATTGAAGAAGACAACCCTAATACCCTTTTAATCCTGAGATCCTAAACTGTTAATATTTTAACACCCTGTGAATCAAATGCCTTGACAGGGCAGACCAGACCCTAAATCTTGGTCGGCAACTTGTCTAGGATTAAATGTTAGACAGGCGGACAGTTAGAGCATTGCTTTGCTGATCCGGCAGCTTCTGCAGCTTGTCTTGTTCTAGATGTGTTGCTGTTACCTTTACTCTTGAGGCAACTAGGCATGCCGAGGGAGAGTTCATGCTGCAAAGGCAACACATTATCTCTACAATTCAGCCCATGCGTTGTGCTGCCGAGAGATATAGCTCTATCTCTGGCCTTACCAACATGGGCTGTAGTTATTATGATTGTTTTTTTTGTTTTGTTTTTTGTTTACTACAATGTAACAAACTATCGTCTGTCGAGACGGCAAGGTGCCAAAATGTGAATCAGGTAACTAGCATCTTAGAGTAACAATTGTCTGAGACAAAGAGTTAAATTTTCACTAGGCAATCGACCAGAAATTTAGACTCTACCAAAATATTATAAGAGCCTTAGACACGCAAGCAATGTTAAGATGAATCCCAGTCCCATACGCCTCCGTACTCTGTGCTGCTAATTAACTTTGACATGCACATTTCCTGTGGTCTGTCGGCGTCCACTCTGCCGACACAGGGTGTCGGGCAATGCTAATTTAATGACATCGACCAATCTGGGCCATTCAGTAGAGAGGAGGTAGTTAGCTCGTTAAGTCGTGTTCTACAACCGTTGATGTCAAAGCTGTTGCTTCAGCAGCGCAATTTAGAACATGTGTCTTGTCGGGATCTTCTGTTTCGAGACTGATAAGAAGTTTCACTGTTATCGTTATTTCATGAGTAATCCAGGGAACTGCAGTGGCGTGGTGGAGGACACAGGCCCACCCCGTATGCGAGGTCAGAAGTTACACCCGTATTCGAATGTTTATATTAACCGTGGCTTCAGTGTCAACCTAGTCTAAAATGGGTACCCAAAATTGTCGCGGAAAATAAACGTGACAGAGTAATACTGACCAGAATACCAGTATATACCGATTGGCCCATACAAATAATGAACTGGCAACTTATAACCATTGCTCTTGAGACGTGTATAAGGAATCTTTTCTTTTGTTTACTAATCTAGCTTTGTGACTTTCCTTTGAAAACATATGTGGTTATTTTATGCTGTCTTCCACTCCACATATATACCAGTGATTGATAAGAGAAAGTTAGCCAGAAGACGACAAGTGAGAGAGTTAGCGTTATTTAAGACAACGTCAGAAGATGACAATTGAGAGAGCTATTTGTTGATAAGAGAAAGTTAGTCAAATGACGATCATAGAAAGATTTAGTGATTAACAAGAGTAGCCCAGTCAGAAGAAGTCAAGGGTAACAATCAGTAATTGACAAGAGAAAGTTTGTTAGAAGACAAGTGAGAGATGTAGTGATTAACAAGAGAAAGCTAGTCATAGGACAATTAAGATAGTCAGTGATGGCAGGAGAAAGTTAGTCATAAGGACAATTGAGATATTCAGTGATTGACAAGAGAAAGTTAGTCATAAGACAAGTGCTAGGCACAGTGATTGACAATAGAAAGTCAGTCAGAAGAAGACAAGTGAGAGAATCAGCGACTGAAAAAAGAAAACGGGCCAGAAGACAAGATAGTTGGTGATTGATAAAAATAGCTTGTAAGTAGAAGACAAGTGAGAGTTTAAATTACAAGTAAGTAAATGCCAGGGATTTCCTCACTGAGATTTGTAGTTAGAAGAACAACCGTCTGGCACGATAATTGGAAACAGACAAGGAAGTGGTAGAAAGACAATTTATTTTGTTTAGTTAGAACACGTGTGGGTTTAGTTAGAATCAGGGTATTTCTCTGTGAGACTAAAGTATTCTACCATATTTAGAACTGGCTAAACAGAAGGCAGACAAACGAGAGATCGAGAAACCTTTCGGTGGGCCGTGATGAGAGCAACATCCTAAAAAGGAATCTCTTAATTGATGATACGAAATACAAACAGTTAGGTATATGTAGCTCCTGCGAAAAGATGAGACATACTAAACACGGATATAGTGTACATACCTTACAACTGACGCCATAAAGGGAACATAAATCACAGAGTGAAAATCTCCAAAACAACAGGCAATAACAATATATAATAATAAAATAATGAAACAAAAATAAGTATTCTAGGACTCTAAGTATTCTAGGATGTGATGAGAAGAGAGGCATTGGAGAACATCGTGACAACTGGAAAGGTCGAGGGGAAGAGAGGCAGAGGCAGACCAAGAGAAATGATGCTGGATGGATTGAGACGGTGGCACGGAGGGATATCAGCAGCAGAGTTGATCCAGAAAACCAAAGACCGAGATCTGTGGAGAGCCATGAACGCCTACGCCAGCTGGCAGGGCACTTGATGATGATGATTCTAGGACACAAGAAACGACGTTTAGATTATACAAACCTTCATCAGGGACGGGACTACACAAACAGATCTAAAGAAAAAAATAAATAAAAGTATAAAATAATATTAAAACACAACTCCTTCTAACTTGATGATACGGAAGGAAGCGACTACCATGCTCGCCTGCTGGTCTGGTGGTCATGTGATTGAATCCCCGGCCTGGCTAATTTGATAAATTGACGCATTGTTTGTTCAAGGTTTATGTAGTCCAAAATTGATACCAGGAAGTGTTATGGGAAGTAAAGGACACCGACATAATACTGACCACAGATCCCATCCTGTGCTAATGGGACTATATGTATGTCCTACAAGTATATAGGACTTGCACCATATACCCAACCCAACTGAAAGCTTGTAAAAGGGTCCCTTAATGTTACTATATACAGAAGGCAAGAATAAGAAAGGCCGGCATTGTATCACATATGAAATAACCGTGATGTCTGAAATGAGAAACACATAAACCATTTTGGGGTGCAATGTTAAGGATGGCGGTCCGACCGAATGAAGGTGAGCAACTACGTTTATATTTATAAAACACTGCCGATCATACTGCTTCATGGCTGATCTGTCATCCAATAAGTTAACTTATATGCATGTCTTTGCAGGACTTTGCAAAGTACCCCAGCATTTATTGGCTGTCTGTGATTTACTAGGCAACGTTAGTTCAGTAGTTTGTTATTGCGTTCTCAACTGTCGACGTCTAATACCATCTAAATGAGGATAAGGCGGATCTGCTACCCAATCTCCCGCAGCCGACTTCGAACCCCCGACTCGGTATGACGAGAATATCTAAGGATAAGCAACAAATACGTGGCTTAGGTCGTAAAGAGAGTATGAGCATTTGCTTGTAAGAAAAACAATCTCTCTCTCTCTCTCTCTCTCTCTCTCTCTCTCTCTCTCTCTCTCTCTCTCTCTCTCTCTCTCTCTCTCTCTCTCTTTCTCTCTCTCTCTCTGGTCTCTCTCTCTCTCTCTCTCTCTCTCTCTGTTATACACACACACGCGCACACAAATGCTGGGGTTGAATGCCACGTTCTTTAAAGGACATGCAACACACTTTACACCAGTGTTTCCCAAACTCAAACAAACAAACCGTCAAACCGACAGACAGACATACAGAAATGAAAAGTCAATTGGGTGAGAGTAGTCTGCTTGACATTCTCATCATCCCACACGAGGTATGTCAGTGTAGTATTGGTTGTCAGTGTGTAGACCCAGGTGGAAAGACACATTCACCTGAACCTGTATGATGCCTCCTGGAGCCGCGGAAGTTGGGCCAAGTAAGTTTCAGCAGCCACTAGCCACTTGGCCTTCAGCACCATCTAAAACCACAGCACACAGCCACAGGTCCACAGCACCCAGCAACGGACCAACTGCAAACAGTCTCTCAGGAATCAGCAAAGGGTCAACTGCAAACAGGCAGCCGCCCTCAGGATACAGCACACAGCCAAGGGCACTCGCCCACAGGAATCTGAAAACGGCACATGCTAAGCAATAGCAATCAGCCAACAGCAACAGCAAAGGACACTCGCCCACAGCAACAGCAAAGTGGTTCCTGTAAGCAAGAACAAGCCAGGTGTACACATCCATCACACCCTTGCACAATACACACTACATCAATATGCATTTACACTAATATCCTATTCATTGTGGTCAGTTCCTCCAGCTCAGACCACAATACTATGTCTGAATTCCCAGACATGTCTCACGGACTGGTTAGGTTACGATTCCTGGTAAACCTAACTTAGGTCAGTAGCTTCTCAGCCACAAGTCTCATACCTAATAGATAATAGATATGATGACAGGTTCCATTCATGAGGATGGCAGAAATCCATACCTCCCATGAAGATCATCAAGTGCTTTTTCTTACATCATAAGCTTATCATGATACCTCAGGTACGTACTCTATGAACCCTCCAGAGTTACTGGAAGATGCTCACACTACAATGGAAACTAACCTGAAATACTGAATTAAAGACCAGACAAACAACCTAAGAGTTTTGTGTTCTTGTGTTTGTCGCTGTCAGAAGTCGGGGTGCCCCACCGGCTAGATGAAAGTATTTTTCACTGGCGAGCAACCCCTAATAGTCAGAAACTGACTAGGGACAAAACCTATATGGCTGAACTATAGATTAAGCCCTGAATATCCAACGTACAGCTCCAAGTGGCTCGTTACAAAATTGAAATGAACTGTGCTGAATATTCGCCAAGGAATAGAAAGAGAAGGTTAGCTCAGATAGATGTTTTAAGTCTAAATATAGTGATTATAGACGACTATCTCAGTACAGGTTTTCTCCCTGACTGCTCCTTTCCTTGGTGTGTAAGTGAACCCCCACCAATGTACACACACAACACGTATGCACAATTGGAAAAAAATATAATGACAGAACTATGAGTTACAATACTACAACATTTATTTGCTAATCATAACAATAGACATCGGATGATTGTCAATATGAGGATGATAAAATCATATAACATATTGTGATGAGAAACATTACGTAACTTTACTTGTTACTTCATCTATCTGGAACTGTGGTCCAGATCCCCACTCTCCAGTAGACTCAACAAAAGAAGAACAGCTTGCCGGTATTCTGAGATCCTGTCAGTCCTGACACTCCTAGTCAGTAGTCTCTAGTCTTGAGATCTATAACATAGGGCTCCTTGTGAGAGCTGTTCTGAAGTCAGATTTAATCTAAAGGGAACAGGTCTAGTGGGGTTTTTATACCTAGCCTAGCAGTAGACACTTATCTCCCAGGAATTCCATTCTTAAATTCTTCTTATCTCCTCCTGACGTTAATTGCAATTAACTCCAAGTCTGTCCAGTCATAAAATTCTTTCTGCATGCACACTAGCCTTCACCCCTGTGGGTCTGACCATTATTAGCCCACTGAGTCTTATCAGTGATTTCACACCTTCCTGAGTCTGCCAGTCCGAGTGGACGGGGCTTGTTTACCGCCCTGGGGCTATTATCTCTCCCTGTGTCAATGTTGTTCACGCCTGGGTGGTTTTATTTCACTCACTGGCCCAGTTCATTGTTGATTCAGTCTGGGTCTACCTGGGCAAGAAGGTGCCAATGCGTCTGTGTGGTGTCATAGCCCGTCTGGGTCAGCAGTTTTCCAAGGTGTATACTAATTATCTAGTTGTGTCCATCTCAAGTATCCCATTTTACTTGCCATCTGCAAGCTTACGTCATGGCTAGAGGCTTTTTGTGAATAATCTTACCTCACGACTAGATAGCCTTGGAAGTAGCGTGATTAATTCATTCTTTCTCAATTTGGCCTCTCAAATTTGGAGACTGAGAAAAATATTCTGGGATGTTAAGGCGGCATTTCCGCGACAGAGCTTCCCCCTTAAAAAAAAAGTTTCTGCCAGAAATCTTTTGTCAAAGCACGCCGTACATCCCAGAATAATGCCTAAGCACTCTCCGTTCTGTATCTGCCTAAAGGTTTCCAATATTCCTTGTGGCAGTGGGTTGTCCTGCATCTGCATAAAGACGTCCCATTTCCATAACCCAAAGATACTCTGGATAGATCCTTGTACCTGGTTTTCGGCCGGGATTCCATGCAATAGCTTGGTAAAATCCGGTAATTGTCAGGAGGTTGTAATTTTACCCCTCTGGGAAAGATCACAATCAACGGGATTCTTCTACGCCTCTGGGCAGCAATTGTTTTACACCATTCACTCACGTGATTTACTCCTTTCAGCCGAGGATGTACCCGTAGTGAGGTCTTGCATAAGCTGGCCACAGCAAAGCTTGTCTCCGTGATATTCCTCCATCCTTATAGATTCTTAACAGATCCATCAATAGCTTCCTTTTGAAAGGAATAATGTTACACATCATGGTCCCATGATATAAATTCAACTGGCGCTTTCCTCCTTCAAAGTCGGGCGTAACAATCGTCCCTCCTCGGTGTCGCGGTTTCTTCCCCTGATATTCAGTTAATGGGCTGAGTTTCTCTGCATTAGAGTTTCGTGTGAAAACCGTGCTAGAAATTGGAAATTTAGTGAGCCAAGTTGTCCAGCCTTGAGAAATAACATAGTTATTCACAGGCGATAAAGTGGAGTTACTTTTGAATAAAGTATCCACAAATAGCTGATCTACTCCTATCAAATCGACCTGACTGAAGGGTAGATTGAGTCCTAAGAGTGCTGATTCCAAACCACTCTTGACTTCTGTTACTTCAGGTCCCTGCTGCTGGAATTCCCTGATAACTTCAGCTAATGAGATGATAGGCTTTTCTTCCTCCATCTTTTGCAAAGAATTTTCTTCTTTAGCAACTACAGACAATGTTGTCTGCACAATATCAGAGTCCATATTCTGGCTCATGACAATTCCTTGTGTTTCCTGAGTCTCCGAACTGGTATACTGTGAGATAACAACTGGAAATGTTTCCTGGTCTGGATGTTCCTCTCTGGTCGTGCTTTCATGGGCTAAGTCCAGTTGAGGTAAATCCTGTGATGGGCTGTTCTAAACAATCCATCACATTAGGTAAATGATTTGAACTGATGATCTAGTGTCTTGTCCTGAGCTGCAGCCTCAAAGATCACAAGGGGTTCCGGATCGTCCTTCATCCCACTGTCAGTCAAATTTAATCCCACTTCTTCCTCGTCTGGGCTGAAGGGAATAATAAAGTCGGTTACCTTTCGATCTCCGACCTCCTTAAAAGATGTCCTCAGGTCATCTTCCTCTTGAGTTTCACCTCTCGTTGAAGTAAAATGAGATTCCTGGGAGTCTTGTACTGGCGGACCAGTTAAATTATCTGAACTGATAATTAGTGATTCTTCCCGCGTTGCAGTAATGAAATTCACCTGGGATTCCGTTTCTTCCTTCCTCCCTATTTCAGCCAGATGTAATTCCACTTCGTGATTCTGTGAACCGAAGGGAATGTGAGAATCGGCTAGGTCTCCGCCTGCGACCTCATTAAAGGTTGTCTTCAGTTCCTCTTTCTCTCGAGATTCATTTCTCGTAGTAGTCAAGTGGTTTTCCTGAAGGTCCTCTACTGTCAAACGACTATTGCCGTGGTGCAAACAGTTATCACGTTTGTGACTGTTTGAAGTGCCCTTGGCACGTTTTTTCTTCCCTCTTTTCCGTTTAGGACTGGGTCGAATGAGAACCTGTAGTTCCCGGTCCACTAACTCTGATTCTGCGGTGGGTGGCAAAGATGTCCCTTCCTTCCTGGTTGGGTGAGCATCCATATCTCCTACCTTATGTTCCGCTAGAAAGGTTAGCTTCTCCACATTGACTGTTTCTATATGCGTTTTCTCCATCTTTACTCCTTCAGTTTTGCTACGCTCTTGTGCTTCAACGAACTCATCATCTTCTTTAAACATAATTTCTTCTTCTTGGTCCCACCATTCTAACTCAGCTATGATATATGTTTCTAGTTGCTCTCCCTGTAAGCCTTCTCTTATGCCCCACCCTCTCGCGGTCTCTGAGAAATCTGCGCGCGCCTTCAGATCCTCTTCAAGATTCCGGTAAGCAAGAACATAATTGCTAATGACTATATTTAGGTAAGCCCCTATGTATATATCAAAAATCAGATATAAGCTAGAACGACAAGAGTTAACTACTGACAGTCTACGCTATCCAATGTGTATAGTTTAGCCTCAGCAGTGAAAGACAACTGAAAATAATATTCAAGTAGTACCTGGCGACAGCAGTGAAGTAAGTGTGAGAGATATACTACACAGTAATCAACAGTACTATTTACCTAAATAAACATTAAAATGCACTGCATACATGTCAAAATGAACATGGCATATATTAGCATAAAATTGCAAATCAGTCAAGCAGTTAAATCATCAAACACATCAATGTAAATATGATTAAAGTGTTCACTTATCATTAAATGATGAATGGTAACACTAATTGATAATAATTAAAACAATTATCAATAAATGATAGATGATGGTAGTTTTCTCATAAGTTCTTATCTGTTATACTTTTGAAAAGTTATATATGTACTCTGTAACTTCCTCAACTAAAATTAGCTACATCTGATGATAGTCTATTTTGATGACTGAAGATTACAAGAGTTAACTTTTAAAATCGTATGTCTAGGGTCTAGTAGAATCACTATGATTACTAGAATCCTGGTTCAGGATCGCGGACTGGACCCCAATCTGTCAGAAGTCGGGGTGCCCCACCGGCTAGATGAAAGTATTTTTCACTGGCGAGCAACCCCTAATAGTCAGAAACTGACTAGGGACAAAAACTATATGGCTGAACTATAGATTAAGCCCTGAATATCCAACGTACAGCTCCAAGTGGCTCGTTACAAAATTGAAATGAACTGTGCTGAATATTCGCCAAGGAATAGAAAGAGAAGGTTAGCTCAGATAGATGTTTTAAGTCTAAATATGTGATTATAGACGACTATCTCAGTACAGGTTTTCTCCCTGACTGCTCCTTTCCTTGGTGTGTAAGTGAACCCCCACCAATGTACACACACAACACGTATGCACAATTGGAAAAAAATATAATGACAGAACTATGAGTTACAATACTACAACATTTATTTGCTAATCATAACAATAGACATCGGATGATTGTCAATATGAGGATGATAAAATCATATAACATATTGTGATGAGAAACATTACGTAACTTTACTTGTTACTTCATCTATCTGGAACTGTGGTCCAGATCCCCACTCTCCAGTAGACTCAACAAAAGAAACAGCTTGCCGGTATTCTGACGATCCTGCCAGTCCTGGCATCTCCTAGTCAGTAAGTCTCTAGTCTTGAGATCTATAACATAGGTGCTCCTTGTGAGAGCTGTTCTGAAGTCAGATTTAATCTAAAGGGAACAGGTCTAGTAGGGGTTTTTATACCTAGCCTAGCAGTAGACACTTATCTCCCAGGAATTCCATTCATAAATTCTTCTTATCTCCTCCTGACGTTAATTGCAATTAACTCCAAGTCTGTCCAGTCATAAAAATTCTTTCCTGCATGCACACTAGCCTTCACACCTGTGGGTCTGACCATTATTAGCCACCTGAGTCTTATCAGTGATTTCACACCTTCCTGAGTCTGCCAGTCCGAGTGGACGGGGCTTGTTTACCGCCCTGGGGCTATTATCTCTCCCTGTGTCAATGTTGTTCACGCCTGGGTGGTTTTATTTCACTCACTGGCCCAGTTCATTGTTGATTCAGTCTGGGTCTACCTGTGCAAGAAGGTGCCAATGCGTCTGTGTGGTGTCATAGCCCGTCTGGGTCAGCAGTTTCCCAAGGTGTATACTAATTATCTAGTTGTGTCCATCTCAAGTATCCCATTTTACTTGCCATCTGCAAGCTTACGTCATGGCTAGAGGCTTTTTGTGAATAATCTTACCTCACGACTAGATAACCTTGGAGTAGCGTGATTAATTCATTCTTTCTCAATTTGGCCTCTCAAATTTGGAGACCGAGAAAAATATTCTGGGATGTTAAGGCGGCATTCCGCGACAGTCGCTTCCCCCTTTCTTTCTCTGATACCTGGATTTCTGTTGTGTGTGGGTGAATGAGTAGATAGACAATCATCACATGAATGCATTCCTTTGGCTGTATAGGAATTGAATAGTGTAGAGTCAAACACCCCAACAATCGGGTTCCGATGAAAGTATTGAGACAATAGAAAGTTAGACCTGCCGGACAAACCTTTCCTTTCTCATTAAAGGAAGTGGGGAGTCCGATAACACTGATGAAATATACACGCGTGTGTGGTTGTCTCCCCACCGCTATACTGGCCCAAGGTTAAATCCCTTGTAGGTGTGAAGATATCTTTCCCCCTTCTGACTAAGCCCAGTTAAATAACAACATGCCTATGTGGCGATAATCACTTCACAGCCTTCTACATAGTTGGGTTTCACCTTAACGAGAAACGCATGTTGTGGTTCTCGCGCGTCAATTGAGGCTGACTGACAAGTACTTGTTTCAACCCGCCACCTGATGATGATTGAAACGTACTAATGTCAAACCTATCATTAAGGGAATCAAATTACAGCTTTGTTCAAGAAGAATTCTTCTGTACGAACAATAATTCCCTCATGTACCCCATTATTGAGATAGGGCGTCGAATGTAGTGATACTTCACTTCAACCAGACTGCTCCAGTGAGCTGGCTCAGCGAATACATTCCGTCGTGTCTGTTGACCTTAGCCCACGCGTTAATCTAAATTATAGTAAACACCCAGGCATACCACACAGCTGCCGTGCCTGGTCAAGACTTAACTTACACTGGTGTCCCCTGACCCGAGGTCAACTCGTACATCTCGGCCAGAGCACAGGCCCACTGCCCGGCCTGGTCAATAAGTGACCCACAACTGAAATACAAACTTAGTTAAGCGATGCCAAGTATAAATGTGTTACCTTTAAACTTAGGAACAACTATGCAACAGACAGCGACCCGGTAGGTTCATCAAGCCTTCGGCTGTAGGTCCCCTCTGGAGCCCCAAAAGGTACACAATCATACAGCTGGTCAAAGGCCCGGCCTCTGGTCTCAAGGACAACAATGCCACCACTGTAGATCAATCTCTGATTCCATAAGAGTTGCATAGAATACAGCTGGCGGACACGGCCTGAAAGGATGGCTTCAACCTCCGTAGAGCATTCTCTAGACAGTTTCTACAAGCAACAAAACCACTACTAAACCTGTAGAACGCACACCATCTATCTACCCCATCGATGTGCATATCAGCAACAGGTTCCAGGCCTTAAGTGTAGACTCACCAGCAACAGATTTGGAATCACAGAGCTCAGCAGTTACCACTACTGGGCATCAACAACCAACGCAAACAAGCTTTAATAAACAAGAACACAAGAAAGACGACAGTGACCAGTGGCAACAACAGTCCAAGCGGACACGCCAACAGCGTGAAATAACCATGGATCACAGTGTAACACATGTCGTCATTGGAGACTCCTTGCTGAAGGGAATCTATAGTGATCGCATGTCATCTTCTGACAGCGAATCAACTTCAATCTACCCTGTACCAGGCGCTGACATTGACAGGCTGACCGCTTCACTGCGAAGATTCCAAGTGAACGACAGAATTAGGAGAGCAACAGTCCATATTGGCGTCAATGATATAATGGATAATAAAATCATCAGCACCTCACAACTAGCTACATTGGAGGTGCTGTTGCGCAATAAATTTCCTAAATCATCTTTGTTTATTTCATCTATCATTCCACCATGTTACGGGTTCCAGTGTCGTACTGCCGATGCTG
This sequence comes from Cepaea nemoralis, assembly GCA_014155875.1. Classification (NCBI taxonomy): domain Eukaryota; kingdom Metazoa; phylum Mollusca; class Gastropoda; order Stylommatophora; family Helicidae; genus Cepaea; species Cepaea nemoralis. The sequence goes on along the minus strand of JACEFZ010027528.1, from coordinate 176,507 downwards.
CTAATCTAACGTTATATAAATTTTGTAAAAATAATAACATGAATTTCATAAATAACACCCCTTACTTTATGTCACCGTCCGGAGCTCCTAAGAAAAAACTATACAGGGATCAAATACATTGTTCCAAGCTAGGAAGCAGCTTCCTAGCGAAGAACATAAAATATCCCGAACGTGCACAACAACCAGCACCAGTTACAGGAGTAAACCGAACTTCACCTCTGGCAACAGCCATCTCACTGTGTTAAGAAAACACTCCTTCCCTTCCCACACCACCCTTGCCTGTACCCCAGGAACACAATGTCGTGAATAGCAACCCAAGCTCCAATCCAAATGTTGCTAACTATGATACTTTGTTTCCTACCTTGCCCGTAAAACAGTCTCCCTCTATGATGTCAAAGGGGACACCATTAAACAATGGTGCTGTGCCCCCGATGCCTGCTTCCAATGTAGGCACTTCCAGTGACACTCATAGCAGTCCCTCGCTGGACGGTAATCTACAATCCTATGAGTGGAACCGTCCACTTCAGCAGCTAATGCGGTACAATCCTGCAGCCCTGCACCAAGCATTCATGATATCACTCCAGCAAAGACATTTTCCTGCCCCCTCTAACAGCCTTAACTACTTCTAAATAAAGTTTCAAAATCCCTGCAATTTGTATACCACAAGCGACATCTTCCTTTTAGTTTGTAATGTTCGCCAATCACGATCAGTGGCTCAACAAAAATGGTCTATATATAGGCCATCTCAACATCTTTCATCTGCTCAACAAATTACCTGAGCTCTCGGTAATACTGTCCAAACAGTTCCATGTGTTTGGAATCACAGAAAGTCGTCTTAACGACAAAATAACCGACTCCGAAATCTCACTTAAGGGGTTTAAAGTAATTCGGAAAGATGCAAATCAAAAATTAGAGACAGCTATTGCTGTATACATTTCCAATTCACTCAACTTTTCCCGTAGAAGTGATCTCGAGACCGTAGGGATAGAATGTGTTTGGTTAGAGGTGAAGCCAGCCAGCCAACAACCGTTTCTCATTGGATACCTATATAGGAATCCTTGTGCCGGGTACAGTTGGTATGACTGCTTCACTACAATGATGGATAGAGTGTTTACAGCAGGTAGAGAAGTTATGATACTAGGTGACTTCAACATAGATATTAATAAATCCAACCAGACATGGGACGATATCATTCTTTCTTACAATTTCAAACAACTAATAAACCGTCCCACAAGGGTTACTGACACATCCTCAACTATAATTGATCATATATATGTTACTTGTCCAGATAATATTATTGAATGTTCTGTTCCTGTTAGTACAGTTAGTGACAATTACCCTGTATGTTGTACATGGTCAAGAATTGGGTTCAAATCTCTTAAACATAAACATGTAAGTATAAAATTTAGACATTTTAAAGCATTCAACCAAGATTTATTTTTGCAAGACTTAAGAAAAGCAGCCCTTGATCACGTATACCAACTTCCTGACCCGGACGATGCATTAGCTTTCTGGACGAAGACAGTCTACAATGTGTTCGATAAACACGTGCCAATTAAAGACGTTCGAGTCAAAAATCAACATACATCCCCATGGGTCACTAATGAAGTTCTGGAAATCATGAGAGAGCGAGATACAGCACACAAAAATAAAGACTTCATCAATTACCGTAGACTGAGGAATAAAGTTAAATATGAAATTCGTAGGATAAAAAAAGATCATTTTAAAAATTTGATTGTAGATAATTCAAACAGTACAAATATATGGAAGGCTATTAACTTGCTAACCAATAAGAAACACCCTACAGAATCAGCAATACCAAATTCTATAACATGCGATGAATTCAGTTGGTTCTTTCAATCAGAAATAAAGAATCTAAAGTCTTCAATACCAGACTCATCGTGTAATTTAAGTTCACTGGCATCATTCTGTGAGGAGAAGTGCACCAGAAATATTCCCGCTGAGATTCCCTTAATGTCTGTCGCAGACGTTTATAAATATCTCTTAAACCTCAAATCAACAAATTCACACGGCCTAGATGGTATCAGTAATCGAATTCTTCGTTGTGCAGCACCAGTCATTAGTGAGTCCTTAACGTTCATATATAACCAGTGCCTGGCCAAAAACTACTTTCCGTCTGCATTTAAAATTGCTAAAGTGTTTCCGCTACTTAAAAATGGCTCAATCGATAATAGCGTTTTGGGTAATTATAGACCTATTTCCTTACTATCGTCGCTATCAAAACTACTAGAAAAACACATTCATAAAATAACGTTACACCATTTAATTAACAACGATCTAATAATTAACAGTCAATCTGGGTTTCGACCTAAATATTCTTGCCATAGTGCTCTAACAAAAATGACCGATAACTGGCACTTAAACATCAACAACGGTAGAATTTGTGGAGCGGTGTTTGTAGACTTTAAAAAAGCTTTTGATATGGTAGATCACGATATTTTAATTAGAAAACTAAAACAAATGAAAACAAGCACCAACATGGTGAACATAATCACGTCATTTCTATCCGACAGACAACAAGTCGTGTCCTTCAACAACTGTCTATCAAGACCCACACAGCTTAATATTGGTGTGCCTCAGGCTCAATACTAGGTCCGCTGCTTTTTGCAGTTTATATTAATGATCTTCCTTTATATATCAATACAACTTGTGATCTAGTTGCAGACGACTGTACTATATATACTAGTCAAGAAAACCGTAGTGAATTAGAGAATTCTTTACAAAAGGAACTTCATAATCTTACTAGATGGAGCAATGAAAACCGCATGCAAATTAATATCGACAAAACCAAATCCATGTTAATAACGAACAACTAGGCCAGGGATACCCGCATGTGTTCCTTAAGGTAGAATAAAAGCGTTTATTCATCTTCATCAACACCAGTCGCTGTGTCTAGATCGATGATTCTGCTCCCACTAGCCTCGGTGTTATCAAGGCTGCCGTGTGGCTTTCTGAGTGTTCAGTCCATCTCATCAACCTCGCCAAATGATCGACATTCAGCTTAGCCACAAGCGTTACGATTACGTAAAGCTGTTGGTTGTATTTCGCATGCAATACAGAATGACGGAAATAACGCTGTAGAATGCCATTGTTATAGTGTCTCTAACCTCTGCGTCTTTCATCTACATCTAAGAGTGCTAATCAATACCCGTATAGTTATTTTTAACCAGACAGAAAGACAAGAAGAGAGAGCAATGTGAGAGAGAGAGAGAGAGGGAGAGAGAGAGAGAGAGAGTGTGTGAGAGAGAGAGAGAGAGGTGGGGGAGGAGATGATGAAGCCAATGTATTACAGTAAGTTATATTCCTTTACAGGATGTCGCAGTCGACCTCAATATTTATTATCTACTTGTTATGATTTAGGCAATTTTACATACACAAGTTTGCCATTGTTTTCTGAACCGTCGACACTCATATCAGCTAATTAATATAACCTATGCTTCTTATTTTCTTTTTCCATGTCGGCTATGGCGAGGGATCGCTGTCGGTGAATTTGTTTCGCATGTCAGAATCATGAATTCACCATCTCAATGTCATCTCACCCATGAAGGATGCTGGTCGTAGTTATCCAGCAATTTCTGTCATGAACCTTCGTTGTACAGTCTGCAAGTATGTATCCATACCATATCCTGATAATTGTACGAGGGTAAGTTAATAAGTAAGTCACAAATGGCTGTAGAAAAATAACTAACTATGATAACAACTTGAAACCAGTTTATTTGTATACATACATTGTCCCTTTATTTCTCAACATAATTTCCACCAACATTGATGCACTTATCCCATCGTTTTATCAGTCCTCCCAAACCGGCTGCATAGAACTGCGTGCTTTGTTTTCATTTACCTGCTATCCCACAGAACTGTGTGACTTACTTATTGACTCGCCCTAGTAACTTTTTCTACCTAGCTATGCACCGCTTTACGGGAAATCGCTAGGGCTAAGTCCACTGAAAACCCACCTTGGCGGGAGACATTTCGCGAGTGACGCCGAAGTTGAATGTGAAGTGAAAACGTGGTTTAGAAAACAGAGCACGCATTTCTATGCAGCCGGTTTGGGAGGACTGATAAAACGGTGGGATAAGTGCATCAATTTTGGTGGAAATTATGTTGAGAAATAAAGGGACAATATATGTATAAAAATAAACTTGTTTCAAGTTGTTATCATATTTAGTTATTTTTCTACAGCCATTTATGACTTACTTATTAACTTACCCTCGTACTTGTCATTAGCCTTCCTTGTACAGAAAACTAGCATGCATCCAAACCATATCTTGACGTTGTGCATCCTACTATTCTGTATCCAGATAATATAATCATGCTGTCTGTTCATTTAAATGTTTGACGCATCCGACCTGTTTTGTTCTCGTCCCTGGTTATCAGTAGATTGTTATGTCGTTTAGCGCGACCAGGGCACCTTGCGTAAGTCGCACGTAATTTTGCTTCATCCCAACTACTCGTCCTAATCTTCCAAGACGCAGATATCAAAATCCCCCATATTATGCCCCATCTGTTTAGTTATGATCTGTGTCCACCCCACCCCATACGGCAGTATTGAATACACAAAGCATTTGATTTAGTTTCTGCCATCTTTATTTTGATAAATGTGGTAATCGTAAGTAGACAGAGAGTTTTTAAACTGATGTCACATAGGAAATTAAATCACTCCTTTCCTGTAGCAAAAACACTAGAAACCAATACAATTTAAAAAACAGGTCCAGTCCTGTCGACGGTTTTTGATTTCAAAGAGCCATTAAGCAAACATCACACGATGAGATATGATCATGGAGAATATTGACACTGCCTGTCGTCCCCACACAGCATGTCTTCCCTTGATGGTTTGAGGATGTGAAGCATTGCAAATTAGTTTCCTCACAATTAATCATGTGATAGTTAGTTGACTGCCATTTACAGGACGTGGCAATCAACCTCAGTAGTTCTGGATGTATATGATTTACTAGGCAAGTTTACGTCCAGTAGCTTGTCATAGCTTTCTGAACGAACGACGTGATACTGGCACAAAAGCCACCTAGTGCTTATTCGTCTATAAAAATCTGGGTGTAGCACCATATATCCAATTTTCTTTAAGATACGTAGAAGGGACCATGTACTTAGTTACTTTTAACTCCCCAAACTCTGGCCAGTTACTCCTTCTATGACTAAAATACAATTCAGTTCCTAGGTCAGAATAAAAACACTTGATATGCCCGATGAGCTCGACGGATGGGAAAACATAAACAGACACAGACGAACGTTTCCACCAAAGTCTTTATCAATGTAATAGCTCGGCAGCAGGACACGCCTATTTTCGATACCAGTTAAGTTCCTAGTTGTGTTCAGCTCAGATTTACAGTATTGCACTGAGGGTCAGGATGGTCGAATGGATAAAAGAGCTCGTTCTTTAACATCTGGTGTGCTGATTCCGAGGTAAAGGGTTCAACCTCTACACCTGTCAGCTGGACTAAATGTAGACTTCTCGTCCTTGACTTGGAAACGTGAATTATAAGTACCTCTGAAGTCGGAGTGTGTTCGCCTCATGGCGGGGGACACTGGTAAGTGGGAAAGCTAATCTAAACGCAAACATCAGTCCCGTACATTAGAAGTTGTAGCACGTGTATGGACTACCCTTGAGTTCAAAAGTGAGAGAACGCGAAAAAAACATCACTCGTGTACTCTGGCACGTACATAAGTTCCCCTATCTCCTTCGATGTAAATCCATCAGCCGTCAACTACATGCAAGATGGGACACATACGGACCAATAAGAATAATCAATTGCAATGAGACAAATAGTCTCCACGTGCTATATATAACCTAAACTGTTCTATGCACGTGATACATGTACATGAAACGGGCAAGCCCAATCACACCTAGTGGCAATGGAAATATAATTTCGTACGACAATGGAAAGAATACAGTCGACAACAGCAAATAACAATGGGCACGTCCTACAAGAAATAAATGAAAACCATAAAATGATTCCAGAAATGAGGTGGTGACAGACGCTGTTTTTTTTTGTTTTTTTTTCGTTCTGAAGATAAATAAATTAGAGAACTCAGAGACAACTGGAACGTCTGATAGAACAAGAACAAGAGAAATCAGAGAGATGCATTTATGGATGGCTTGGCCTCGCGGCATAATTGGGGCAAGAACACAGAGCAGATCCAAGACTGTTGATCGTCTGACATGGCGAAACATGACCGCCCGTACTTATAGACATGTAATATGATGAATAAATGTACAACGAATAACAGTGAACGTCTGACCTTGAATGACAAACCTCTTTGCATATGTGTTGTGATGCTCCTTTCTCGCCATACTCTCCATCCGGAGCAATACTCTTCAACCTGAGCCATACTCTTTAATCTGAACCATACACTTCAATCTGAGCCATACACTTCAATCTGAGCCATACTCTTCAACCTGAGCCATACTCTTTAATCTGAACCATACTCTTCAACCTGAGCCATACTCTTTAATCTGAACCATACTCTTCAATCTGAGCCATACTTGCCACATAGTGGTCACGCTCACACGCATCATATAATGGGAATTAGGAGATTCCCAGTCTAACAATAGAATGACTTGACCACTAGGGAAAACTAAGGACGACGTAAGCATCGTCAAGACACCAACAGAGGTGACTTCGAGAAAGGACATCAAGACGGCTGTGTGTGTTTTCCCCTGAAAGCTCCGTGAGCAAAAGGTTTGATCATTTAGGGCAAGGCATTGTTACTGAGGAAGGGATATCGCCTGTTTATATAGCATTCTTGTCATACTCAGGACCGGGACATATATCAAGTATAGACAACGAGTTATTTTGGACATTAGCTGCAATATGCTTTAGGAGATTGGGTAATTATAGAATTAGATGAACGGTCAAGTGTGTATTAACATATATAACGTCCCGTACCCGTGTTAGGGTCCCGTTATATGATACAACATTATTGTGTTCATTTGTCTAAAAAGAGAGCAGATCCGAAATAAAAGGATTTATCTCAAAATTATATCAGTCTTCAAGGTGAGCGACTTTTGTTACATAAATTCATTCAAGTTTGAGTTATAATGCTTCGGCGGTTGAATGCATGTTGAGACACGTGGGGTCTGCGATCCGAGGAAACGATGATGATATAAACAAGCGACGATTGATTCCCGCCATATCAGAAGTAAATATACAAAGAATGCGCGCCACGATGATAAATTCCTTAGCACGATATGACATCAGGAGTAGACACAATGCGACAACATGGCGGCTGAGTTAAAATAAGCTTTATTACGCTGCCAGAGAAAAACGATATATTGTACATTGCACATTATCGTTTGTACGCAAAGTAAGACATTATATTAACCTTCCGAGTTATTTATGGAAAGGGACTGTCGTTTTAAAGATAAATAATTGCACGTCAAATTAAAGTGCAAACGACGCGCACCATCCTAAACTCAGCGGAAGCCGAAATTGCAGCTCGTGTAAAGATCAGTTACAGACTGCAAGTATTTAATATTTGTCGATATTAAGTGGATGTCATTCGCCACACACAACTTAAGAGATTAAACCTGTACTATTTTACATATCTAAATGACAATGGAACACATTATCAGTTTTGATGTCCGCTATCAGGAGACATACTACACTTACTAGGACCAAATTTGTACCCAGGACGGAACTAGATATGTCTTGGAATTAGACATAGTTGACACAGATTCCTTACACAGACTAGACAAGCAGTTGACACAGCACACTGCACAACGCTTGAACAGTAATATACCACACAATCAAGATACACTTGGCGAGAAGAATGATACCTCCATAATATTATTATTATTGGCTGCCGACACTCTGCCAAATTTACACTATCGACACAAGGAACATTCATTATTCTTCTGGGGGACATTAACTATTTTACATTTATCTATATCGGATGTAACTATGAAGGTACATTATACATTATCGGGAGTACCTACACTTCCCTCCACCAAGAGTCTGAAGGAAATATAGGTGGGACATTCAGTGGAACTCTGCACACGATATATTACGTCGGGACTTATTGCATTTAGTCCTACACTACCACTCTGATACCAGGTCATTAAGACAACGCCACATATAGATACACAGACAACAGGACACTTACCTCCACACGGCATTTATACGACTTCACCAACTTCTACACATTTACGATGCCATTATCAGGAACATATAAAGACACTTATGGATGTTACACATTGCACCGCTGTAGCAAATGACTCAATTATTTATTGACATTGTTCCAATGTTAGCGATCCTCACTAGGACACCGTTGAGCTCATTTACGGACATGGAAATAACACTTCGTTCGTCTAACGACACCATTTCATGATTGTGGATTGACACGTTTCTTGTAATATCAACGCATACGAAATTTCTACACGGAATGTCGAACATTACAACATCGTTATTCACATACCGGACACTTCATCACACTTCAGAACTGTGAACGCAACGAACATATATGGATGCACCTCATCGTCATTACACCTCTGCACACGGCACCGTGACAGGATACTAGGACACTACACATTCACGTCAGAGCGCTACACGGATTGACATTTTTTTTATTGAGTGTGATACCATTCGTCTTCACGCTGAACTGTACGACACGGATTGTAATTATACTTCATTGTGGGCATCAAGCATTCCATACCCACAGCTACTATAACTCAAACGTCGTCGTTACACCACAGCCAACTACGTGTTATGGGTTGGTTACGGACTTCCTTAGTCCAGGGTGAAAGTACAAGTTAATTGTACTATCGTTCAAGCCAGGAGCAACAGTCTATTGGGGACACAGCTTCTCTGTTATAAATCAACAAACATACCAATACTCGAGTGGTGACCACGGATCAATTTCTCATTGAACTGATCGACACAATTCTATGTCAAAATTTTTGAACGACAGGAACTCTACTCAGTTATCTATGTATAAGAGAGCCGGAAAAAGGCCAGTAATTTTTATTCATTGTTGATTGATGTTATGTTGACTCATAATAAGGCTATTTATTTTATTTGCGGGTGGTTAGAAGGGCCTTGATGAGCTAATGATATCTGATATCTTGATTAGTTCATGAAGGGATTTGTGGGTTGACAGGCGCCAGGTCATTACGAATTAATTTTGTTTGGTTTTGATCTTGCGGGCGTCACCACAATATTATAGTCTCGTCTTTACGTTAGTAGTATAGTAGGAACATTATCCGTCAAAAATGGGGATAAAATTTTGTTATCGTTTGTAAACAGTAATATATATTTACGTCAGTCGTCGATCGTCTCTTATGATTATTAGTTGTCTTGCGTCACACACTATTGTATATTAGACATATTTCTTCATATTTATTTTATAATTTAGATCTGTTTCGTTCATTATAGATATATTTGGTTGATTCTTTTGTTGTGTTCGAATTTACACTACAGAGTTGATTGAGTTCGTGTTTGCTCAACGGTGATACAACACTTACTTTACTATCTGATTGATGGTGATTTGAGATATTATCACAATTTTGTCGATTCTTTTCTTCTCTTGCCTACGTCCATATTTATTTCAGCCAGATAGCTCATTTTACAGGTAGGACAATAGGACAAGATGTCTACGCTGCAATATTTCATTGAAATGGGCGAGAAGACTGGTCTAACTGGTGCTGAGCTTCGAAATTGGGCAAAGCTTGAGTTCAGTGAACAACAGAAACGTGACAAAGAGAAAAGACAACTTCAAGCCACACGTGAGAAGGAGGAAAGACAGGAAAGACTGACAGCAGAGAAGGAAACCAAACAACTGCAGATGGCTCTGGAGAGAGAACTGAAGGAAAAAGAAATAGCTTGGAATGCGAACGAATGGAGGCTAGAGAAAAAGAATTAAATGCGGAAAAAGAGAAGTTAATGATAGAGATGCAAATAAAGGAGAAGCAAATGGCTACAGAAGCAGATTTGAAGATGAAACAAATTGTTGCTGAAGCAGAACTTAAAGAGAAACAATTGGCTTTTGATAGGGAGAGACTTGCTACAGAGACACTCTGGAAGGACAAAGAGGTTGAAGGTAACCTAAGGGTCAAGACGCTTGAGATGGAACGTGGAGCTGAAATCGAACGAGAGAAAATGCTGGCTAAGCAGAACGATCCTGTGAAAAAGTACCAAGGTTTATTGAGGAATTTTCAACAAGGTGATTCGGTTAGTTCTTGGATAACGAATTTCGAAGTGCTAGTAAAGCACTACAAAGTTCCGGAGAATGACGTACCAATTCTGTTTCACCGTCACCTCGCGTTAGAGCCGTTGAAAGTGATTGAGTTAATTCCTGAGGATTTACGTACGAACTACAAATATATGCGCGATCGTGTGCTATCACATTTTTCTTAGGATGAATCTGGTTTACGAACTAAGTTTAAAACACTTACACCGAAATCGAATCAAACATTCCTGGATTTCGCTTCGGAAATGTCTTCTAGTTTTGATAAGTGGTGTAAGGCTGCGGATATTAATGATAGTTATGAGAAAGTGAGAGACTTAATTATCAGAGATAGAATGTTATCTGCAATACCAGAACCTATGTCAGTACTTCTTATGGAAAACAAATGTAAAAGTTTAAGTGAGATGGAAACTAAGGGTGAATCTTATTTCAATGCACATAAGGATATTTTTGCTAACTGTGCACAACCTGAATTAGTGATAGGAGCAAGTGCAAAATTTCAAAGAGGAAACAGTAAGTTTAGAAAGTTTAGTAGTGGTAGCAATAGAAGTAGTCCTTACAATAGAGAAGGTGATAGACCAAAGAAAGGCCAATTCACCAGATGTCAGTATTGTAGATTATCGCACGGAAACTTAGAGATGTGTGATAAACATCCAGGTTATATCGCATATCTGAAAGACATTATTACTAAGAAGAGAAGTAAGTATGACTCTTTTAAAAGAAGCATTAAATGTTTCTCATGTAGGGCGTACGGACACACAAGCAGGTCTTGTCCAATGAGAAATTCCTGGAAGGAAGCCAGTATCGCATATGTGTTGTCTAGTTGTAGTAGCGATTCAGATGATCTAGAGGACACACACGCAGCCATTATAGAGTCATACAAGAACAAAACAGGTAAAGAAGGTAATAATAGTGATGATGACCTTACATCAGCCAATAAGAGACATATTCACGAGGCAAATGCAGCATACACTCGTCAAGGTACTCTGACGATACACCAAGCGTTGGTGAATGGTTTACCAACAACCTGTTTTAGAGACACAGGGTCCGATATTACAGGTGTTAATCACAAACTCATAAGAGAAAGTGATTATACAGGTAAAAGTATTGAGTGCAGGACATTTGGGGGTACAATAGAAATGTACAAAACTGCATGGGTCAGTATAAAATGCCCATACTATAAAGGTCGAGTGTGCGCAGCAGTACTACCAAACCCATGTGCTGGGTTGATAATTGGTAACATCGCAGATGTCAAAGATTACGCTCAAACTATAGAACGCAAACCTGATGTGATACTCACAACAACACAAGAAGAAGGAATTACACATTCATTAAAAGTTCAACTGACTGGTAATAACAACAGTGTGGCACACAAAAATAGAACAAAAGTTAAACACAATAGTTACAAACAACAGATGAAATGGGATGTTGTAACCATATTTATGATAAACATGTTGAGTTGGCTTAAATTGACTTTATCTCAGGTTACATACATAGTCACAAACACAGCCTCACAAACAAAGGCATATATTGATGATATTGCGAATAAAAATACAGTCATTCAATCACTCAAGAAAATTTACACACAAGTCAATAATAACAAACAAAATTACGATGCATTAATTAATGCGTACTTTATTTGCTTGGCTTGTTTCTGCTACAAATTAATCAAATATACTTTATTGTCGTTATATATACGAGTGAAAGTTATGACAGTGTTCAATTTAACAAAGTTGAAAAGTACAAATATGAACATACGTTCAGTACGGAAACACCATAAGTATGAAAGAAAGAAAGAGAGAAAGAAATAGAATAAAAGAGAAGAATAAAAGAAAAATAGAATGGGATGAAAGTGTTAGGTTCATATTAACACAAAATACATTACAGACACATTTACAGTCTTATTACTTAGAATTCCAAATTTCTTAGATCTAAATCTATATTTGTTCAAAGTGTTCACACTATCTCATATCTCCATACTTGGGTGTGTGAAAATATTTTAGTTCTCTATTTTACAGATAATTGTTAGTAACTATATTGTTATTTTATGATGATGAATTGGTTAAGGATTTATTCTTGTTGAGTCATAATATTAGAATATAATTCTGAGTTATTTTCTTAAAAAGTCTTAAATCTTTGAAATGTATGATTTTTCACATGTATATATCTATATTACAGACCTATAAAAATAGTTGGACAGAGGATCATGAGAAATTATTACAACAAATAAAAACTCTATTTAGTACATATCCTATTTGAAATTACCTGATATTTCAAAAGACTTTGTTTTACAAACGGATGCTAGTTTACATGCTATTTCAGCTGTATTACTTCAATTACATGAAGGGAAACTACATCCTATTCTTTACTTCAGTAAGAAGCTATCTGAAACTCAGAGAAACTATGCTGTTACTGAATTAGAGGCTCTAGCTTTAATTGAAAGTATTGAGAAGTTCTCTAGATACTTACTAGGTAGGAAATTTCTGGTTCTGTCGGATAACAAACCGTTACAAATGTTCAAATCGGGTCATCCGAAGAATTCTAGAATACATAGATGGTCATTACTATTACAGGACTATGAATTTGACATTTGCCACAATCCTGGAAAAGACAACAATCTCGCTGACATTCTGAGTCGATTATAGAATAGTAGAATTTTCCGTTGGTTAGTTATAGTTGAATTGTTGAATTATAGTTATAGTTCTTGTTGATATAAATTGAGTTCATAGTTCATAATGATATATATATATATATATTGAAATGATAGTTATACACAAAGCCTTATTAGAAGGTCAACATGACAATAGACAACATGATAATATAGTTTGTTAGATTAAATATTATAAATAGAGTGAAGGTACATTTTATCTGATATGTGTTCAAAACAGAGCCACGGCAAGGATGAAATTTATGAACGGACACAAATGCTTGCTGGTGGAAAATCAGAAGACAGTCATAAAGAGACTTAAGTATCAAAATGTGATGTTGAAAGACATATGATGTTAATTGTTTATTAATTAGAGTTACACAAGAGTAATTAACGTTTATTTTAGTTCATTATGAATTTTGGGTCCACATTGACAAGATGATATGTTTTATGTTATATATATATGCCAGGATGATAAATTCCTTAGCACGATATGACATCAGGAGTAGACACAATGCGACAACATGGCGGCTGAGTTAAAATAAGCTTTATTACGCTGCCAGAGAAAAACGATATATTGTACATTGCACATTATCGTTTGTACGCAAAGTAAGACATTATATTAACCTTCCGAGATTGGGTAATTATAGAATTAGATGAACGGTCAAGTGTGTATTAACATATATAACGTCCCGTACCCGTGTTAGGGTCCCGTTATATGATACAACAGTATTGTGTTCATTTGTCTAAAAAGAGAGCAGATCCGAAATAAAAGGATTTATCTCAAAATTATATCAGTCTTCAAGGTGAGCGACTTTTGTTACATAAATTCATTCAAGTTTGATTATAATGCTTCGGCGGTGTAATGCATGTTGAGACAATACTCTTCACTCATAGCCATACTCTTCACTCTGAGCCATACTCTTTAATCTGAGCCATACCCTTCAATCTGAGCCATTCTCTTGAAACTGAACGCCTGCATCACGACTATTAGTAAAATAGTTAGATAAAGGACACTTATATTTGCCTTAAGGAGCGGTCGGTATTTGATGCTCGGGTCATATTTTGATAGACTCACCGACACTAAAGAGGAGGAGGAACATCGATACTAAGTGGGTAACGAGGTCAGTATCACACCGGTCCCCTTTATTTCCCAATACACTGCCTGGTACATAATTTAGGCTGTGACGACGTAGGAGCACAAGTCCATTTTAACAATTCGAATCCGTCCCGATGCTAATCGATCCGATGAACACCGTTACAAGAAGCGAGCGTCTAGCCACTACGCTACCGCGGCTCTCTAATATCATCAATAGCTGTTATTATTCAGATTCCTATTGTTGATGATTCTTTATATTTCCTTCGGTTTCAGTCCATTAATATTATTATTAAACTAAGTTGTCGTTATATAATAATGACAAATGTTTGGAACAGAAAGAGTTTTACAAAACTGCATCTATTAAGGTAAATTAACCTCGTTTATTTGCTATTAACTCATTAACTTCTTCTTCTTCTTCTTCTTCTTCTTCTTCTTCTTCTTCTTCTTCTTCTTCTTGGGGAAATGTGTGTGAGTGAGGGATCAGTGGGTGTGTGGCGGCATGTATGTTCGGCTGGTCTGTGTGAGTGCGTGGTGGGTGGATGGGGTAGGTTTGGTGGGTGGGGGATGTGTTGGTGGCTGCGGGATATGAGGGTGGATGGGGTATGTTTCTCACATAGGAGCGTATATATATATATATATGTTGATAAATCAGCATAACAGGAACTAAACAAGGAGATATAATTGAATGATAGTTCAAATCCCAAAAGAAATATCGGTTAAGTTAAGGTGGAGTCACAAACAAGCACCCTACCCATTAAATGAATGATTAAGTATATCATGACAATACAACAACAAGTAACGACTACGACTAACATGGTGACTGGGAAATCTGCATTATTACCCTCGTCCGAAACTCAAGGTAATACCTAGAGTTAGGACACACTTGTCATTAGGACAATGTAGGGACTAATATGGTTATTAGTTGAGCTGAATCCATAGGATCAGCCACACGACGTCCGACGTAAGGTTCGGACAGGTGGGCGTGCCCGTTATGTTGCATTTATAATTTTTTTTGAGGGTTAATGATGTGGTAAATCCTAGAACTATGTGGTGGTGGGTAAAAGAAAATTATGGTTACAGTCAGGTGTAAGTATCATATATGATGATTATGAAAGGAAAAAATGACATAGCACTTTTTTTTCTGGGAGGGGGCATTATGCCACATAGTGGTCACGCTCACACGCACCACATAATGGGAATTAGGAGATTCCCAGTCTAACAATAGAATGACTTGACCACTAGGGAAAACTAAGGACGACGTAAGCATCGTCAAGACACCAACAGAGGTGACTTCGAGAAAGGACATCAAGACGGCTGTGTGTGTTTTCCCCTGAAAGCTCCGTGAGCAAAAGGTTTGATCATTTAGGGCAAGGCATTGTTACTGAGGAAGGGATATCGCCTGTTTATATAGCATTCTTGTCATACTCAGGACCGGGACATATATCAAGTATAGACAACGAGTTATTTTGGACATTAGCTGCAATATGCTTTAGGAGATTGGGTAATTATAGAATTAGATGAACGGTCAAGTGTGTATTAACATATATAACGTCCCGTACCCGTGTTAGGGTCCCGTTATATGATACAACAGTATTGTGTTCATTTGTCTAAAAAGAGAGCAGATCCGAAATAAAAGGATTTATCTCAAAATTATATCAGTCTTCAAGGTGAGCGACTTTTGTTACATAAATTCATTCAAGTTTGATTATAATGCTTCGGCGGTGTAATGCATGTTGAGACAATACTCTTCACTCATAGCCATACTCTTCACTCTGAGCCATACTCTTTAATCTGAGCCATACCCTTCAATCTGAGCCATTCTCTTGAAACTGAACGCCTGCATCACGACTATTAGTAAAATAGTTAGATAAAGGACACTTATATTTGCCTTAAGGAGCGGTCGGTATTTGATGCTCGGGTCATATTTTGATAGACTCACCGACACTAAAGAGGAGGAGGAACATCGATACTAAGTGGGTAACGAGGTCAGTATCACACCGGTCCCCTTTATTTCCCAATACACTGCCTGGTACATAATTTAGGCTGTGACGACGTAGGAGCACAAGTCCATTTTAACAATTCGAATCCGTCCCGATGCTAATCGATCCGATGAACACCGTTACAAGAAGCGAGCGTCTAGCCACTACGCTACCGCGGCTCTCTAATATCATCAATAGCTGTTATTATTCAGATTCCTATTGTTGATGATTCTTTATATTTCCTTCGGTTTCAGTCCATTAATATTATTATTAAACTAAGTTGTCGTTATATAATAATGACAAATGTTTGGAACAGAAAGAGTTTTACAAAACTGCATCTATTAAGGTAAATTAACCTCGTTTATTTGCTATTAACTCATTAACTAACGGATTACACAGAAGTACAGTGGGAGATTTAATTTATGTAAATGTGTCATTATGGAGTTGACCTGTAATTAACTTTATTTGCCACATTTGTATACACATTTTTTGTTCTTGTTTTAAATCATCATCATCATCACCTTGTCGACTGGCATGGGCGATTTTGATTTTCCACATCTTGAAATCTCCCACGACATGTATCAGTCAATCCTTGAGTTGATTTCCTTCCGTGCCATGACACAAGACTGTCAAAAGTATTCTCTCACTGTCTTCATCTGTCTCTTTTTCCACTAATATTTCTAGCTGTCGCAACATATTGCAGTATTTTGATATTTACTCGTCTCATCATCTCATCTCATCTCATTTTTTCTCCACTTCTTGTAACTGCAAGAATTCTCACGACAATCGTCAGTGTCTCAATTGTGTGTAAAGTGTGGGAGTTTGTTCTTATTAGTTTCAGTGATCATGTGAGGCATCATGTATGTGTCTAGATGTGAGGATGTGTGTATGGGTGTGTATGTGAGGGATATGTGTGTGTGGGGGGGGGGGGTGGGGAATTTATGTGTGGAGTGGTTGTGTGTGGATGATGTGTATGGGTTAATGGATGATGTGTGGATGTGTGAAGGGATGTATAGTCGGTGGTGCATGTATGTGAATGTGAGGGATATGTGTGTGTGTGGGGGGGGGGGGTGGTTGGGGCGGTGGGTATTTGAGAGGATAGTTGGAAGTATGTGGGTGTTGGTGGGTTGGGAGGGGATGTGGGTAGGGAGTGTGTGTTTGCATGGGTGAATGGGTGTGTAGGAGATTGTGTGGGCTGGGGCATGGGTGTGTAATGGGTGTGGGGGTGTCTGTGAATGGGATATGTCTGTGTGGGTGGGAGTGTGTGAGTGTGGATGGGGTAAATGTGAGTGAGTTCAGGATGTATGTGTGGGTGGTGAGGATGTTTGTAGGTGGAGGATGTGTGAGTGGGTGGGGAGATGTGTGGGCGGGGATGTGTATGGGGAATATATGTGGGGGATGTGTGTGGGGGGAATGTGTTTATGGGTGGGGTTTTATGTGGGAGGGGAGATGTGTGAGAGATGGGGGAGGTGTGGGATGTGCAGGTGATTGAAGTATGTATGCGAGGATGGGGGATGTGTGTTTGGCTGGGTGGTTGAGGTGTGTGTGGGTAGGAGCGTAGATGAGAGATGCATGTGTTAATGGGCGCGTGGGTGATGTGTGGGTGTGAGTGGCCTATGGATGAGTACGTGAGTGGGTGATGTGTATGAGAGATGAGTGTATGGGTGGGGGAGGTTTGAGAAGATGTGTGTGAGCTGCGGATGTGTGTGGGTGGGGTATATGTGGGTGACGGGGTGGGGGGGGTAGTAGTTGTGTGTTTTTGTGTTATGGGTGGGGGATATGTGTGGGCAGGTGGGGAGATGTGTTTATGGGTGGGGATGTGTGTATAGGTGGGGATGTGTAGTTGAGAGGTGGCGAATATTGGGTGGGTGAGTGGGTGTAGGTTGGCTGATGTGTGTGTGGGTGGGTGGGGAAAATTGTGAGAGTGCGGGATATGTGTGTGGATAGGTGCGCGATGTGTGGGTTGGCGGGGGTATGTGTGTGTGGTTTCTTCTTCTTCTTCTTCTTCTTCTTCTTCTTCTTCTTCTTCTTCTTCTTCTTCTTCTTCTTCTTCTTCTTCTTCTTCTTCTTCTTCTTCTTCTTCTTCTTCTTCTTCTTCTTCTTCTTCTTCTTCTTCTTCTTCTTCTTGGGGAAATGTGTGTGAGTGAGGGATCAGTGGGTGTGTGGCGGCATGTATGTTCGGCTGGTCTGTGTGAGTGCGTGGTGGGTGGATGGGGGAGGTTTGGTGGGTGGGGGATGTGTTGGTGGCTGCGGGATATGAGGGTGGATGGGGTATGTTTCTCACAACATTGCAATATGCACTGTTTATGTTTACAACTTTCATTTGATAATGTTTTTTTTTGTTTTCTCATGTGAATGTATCATGCGTAATATGCATTGTTTATGCTTACAAATCCATTTGACAATGTTTTTCCCCTATGTTAATGTAACATGCACATTTGATGAATGAAAGATGAGTGATTGAAAGGGCCGAATGTAAGACGGGCCTGCGTGCCCAATTTGTTACCCTTTTAAAATAAAGTTTGTTCGTTCGTTCGTTCGTTCGTTCGTTCGTTCGTTCATTGTCAGGATCTTAAACCTGGCTCGTTGGACCTAACATATGTTTGTAGGGTTCTGATCGAGGTTTTTCATAGTTAGCAGCTGCTACGAAGTTTGTATCAGTAACCTCACTAGCAAAACAATGTTTATTTGCTGAGTAGTAAGCCGAACCACGTCTCTCAATCTGTTCTACACTCGAACATTCATTCTCTAGCAAAAATTTTGCAAATGATGATGGAAGGGATGTGATGATTTTATCCCTGATGATGAGATCTTCTAACTTATGAAAGTCTTTATTTACTTTGGCTGCTGAAAGCCATTTTGTAAATACGTCTCGGACTACGGAGACATAATCAGAGAACGTTTGAGTAGGTTTTGGACTCAATTTGCTGAACTGTTCTCTGTAACCTGGCTCATCTAGCATAAAATGTGCCATAATTTTTAACTTTAGATAGTGGTAATCTTTTCTGAGGTCTTTGGGGATAGTCTCTATGACTTTCAGAGGTTCCCCTGGCAAACTCCTCATATAAATAATGTTCCACTCAGAAACTGGGACCTGATAGTGGTCCATTAAGGTTTCAAAATTCTGGGTGAACGCTGCAATGCAGTCACCTGAGGTATAATTTCTCACAATACCTTGATACTTTTTGTACTGGTTTGCTTTTTCCAGTCTTTCAGATTTCTTAGACTGTTTGTCTATGGCAGTATCGGCTTCAAGCTGTTTAATTTTGAGTTGCAATTCCAGCTCCTCTCGTTTACTTTGAGCTGAGATCTCTGCCTGCTTTAATGCTCTTTCAGCCGCTCTTTCCTCGCGTTCGCTAGCTTTTTCTTGTACTAGAAGGTGTTCAGAATATTTTGTTTCGCTCCACTATGTTAACTCGTCGCCAGTTAACTTTAGCTTTAAACCCATCTCGATGAAGTCGTTTAACGAAGACATGATGGAATGTTTAAATGACAATGAGTTATCAGACACACAATTTGTTACAAGGTGTTAGTAACGTGGCAAATTTACAATCTTGTTGAACTTACAATTTATGCCCAAATTTGCATCCGAAAGTATATACAAAAAATATACTCAAGTGTACTGGATGCGGTGGAGAAACGGTTCACACCAGGGCTAGGAACTGTAGGGTCACTACTTCAAGGACAAATGACCTCTACGGGCAACGGTTTCAGATGGCACAGAAAACCTGCTTTCTTTTGGGAGGAAATAAGTTAGAATCTACCTTTATGTGAGGTGTACGCTTGTCACTAAGTTTTGATTAGGTTTGTATGGCGTTGAGTGTAATTGTAGGTCGTAATGTCGTCGGTCAACAATTTTTTTTTTCAAATCACAACAAGTTCAAACAATCTAAGAGGATTAGCCTTCCACGCTAACACATTCAAATGTATGTAATTTACGTTCACATCTAGGTTCAAATCTTAACTAAATTAAAGCCGGACGAAAGCCTCCACGTTCACACATGTCAGGATCTTAAACCTGGCTCGTTGGACCTAACATATGTGAGACAAGTACAAGTACACAAGGATTGGACTTGACACACAATGACGCTAAGTTCAATGGATTTATTTACAATTCACATGCAATACGATCTAGTTTGGCATGTGATGATCATTGCTATACATATATAATACATCAATACACTTACAGACAAAACCCACAGCTTCACAGTCTATCTCACAAGATATACAAGCACTCGACTTTCGGGCACAGAACTACACGAAGCCTTTCTCAACCCACACGTCTTGTCATGTCCGAGTTCCCAAGCCGTCTGCCGGTTTCCCCGCACAGCGCTTGCCCTGTGGATTGGCTTCACGAGGACTGCGTGCGTCTTGCTTTGTCCTTGCCTGACCGCTGACTATCACGTCAGCCAGCAACCTGCGGGCAGGTAACTGGTACTCGCCTGGCGGGCGTAACGATGTTACTGCATCCCGGTTGGCAACTATTCTCTCTATACGTCCTGTCTGGTCCAAGTACCCCAAGCTGTCTGTCTGTTTCTAGCAAAGCGCTTGCCCTCTGTGGCTGGACGCACGAGGCCTGCGTGCGTCTTGCTTTGTCCTTGCCTGACCGCTGCCTGTCACGTCAGCCAGCAACCTCGCGGGCAGGTAACTAATACTCGCCTGGCGGGCGTAACGATGTTACTGCATCCCGGCTGGGGACTATTCGCCTGGCGGGCGTAACGATGTTCCTGCATCTCGGTTGGAGACATTCCAGATTCTGACATCAACCCCGGCAAGAAATGGGTGCCGGTTCCCCAAGCTTTTAAGTACACTTTCTCCTGCATTATCACACTCGACAGACGGTGCAGAGAACAGAACCCTGCCGCTGTCAATGCAGAGGTCAACGCGCTCATCTATGAACACGCAGATAGCCCCGAAGTGCTCATCTATACAGATGGATATGATTCGGAAGGTCGAAGCTGGATCTGTGCGTAGACAGTGGACTGAGTTGCTGCGGAAGTCTGTTGTCCGTAAAGTCACCTTTATCTTCGTCCCGGGACATGCGGGAGTCGAGGGAAATGAACGAGCTGATAAACTGGCTGACTCTGCACCCCCTGCAGATGGCCAGCTCATGGATAGTGCCGATGTTATTAACGTCCTTAAAGATATGTTGAGAACAGAGGACTTTAACGTCAGTGAATCCAGATTGCTGTACAGGATGAAAGACTTGGGAGTAAGAAATGGCACGGGCAGACACGAGAGGTACATCGGGAAAACGAGGTGCCTCGTCAACCAGCACAGAACTGGCACTATTAGCCACCGGACGCTGATGCATATGCTGGGGGGGGGGGGATATGAGCACCTATGGACCTGTCCGGAATGCAGTGAAGATATCCCAACTGATAACTGATAACTGATAACTGATCGCTGTCTCGGCATTAAGTCATAACTGTGACAAAACTTCCTACTTACAACTTTTCGCCATCATTGATTTGTGAGGTCAAAACCTACTCTTTGTTTGGACCTGAATCTGTTAAAAGACAAGAGCATCGACTTCACTTTTACGGGTTTTATGCAATATGGCGAATTATCTTTCCGTGGGGCAGGTTACAGAAAGCGTCGCACAAAGTGCGAACCACGCAACTCCAGCGACAAGCGCCAGGGGTTCTCCGAAGAAACTGCACTCGTGAACCAAACGACGTACGCCGGAATCAAACCCACAACCTTTGGAGAGCGAGGATACTTCGCTTGTGGTCGACAAGGGCTAAGTGGAGTGTTTTATTGAATTCGATTAATTATTTTATAAGTTGTCTAAGAGCAAAAATGGCATCAGTGCATCGATATTTAATCCTAGCAAAGACAAGTCGCCGTTTGAGTTGCTCAGCTGCAATAACACGTCTCTGAACATGTAGCATATGTTACCTTAGTTTTCTTTCTAATACAAGAATTTGGTGACAAAACACACAGTGTCTTATCCTTTACTAGGTCTGTTCATCACTGTCTGGGCATTACATCATAACTGTGACAAATCCTTCCCGCTTATCATTTTCCGCTATCCAGTTTTGTTAAGTTCAAACCTACTTTTTGTTTGGAACTAAATCTGTTAAAAGACAAGAGGATTGACTTCATTGCACCGGGTTTTAACCCATATAGTCCAATATCTTTCCGCAGGGCGTGTTGCTCACACAGTACGAACTACGCAACTCCAGCGACAAGCGCAAGGGGTTCTCCGAAGAAACTGCACTCGTGAACCAAACGACGTAAGCCGGCATCAAACCTACAACCTTCGGAGCGCGAGGCCACTTTGCTTGTCCTGTCTAGAACTTTACACCCATAACAGTCTATTTAAATATCTCTCCGTTGTAGCTTCTGTTGCTGACATGTGTAAACTGCCTATCACATCTTGAATCCATCTACGTTGTGGTCTTCTATTTTTCCGACTCCTTTGTACACTATATGTGAGGAATCATAATTTGGGGATGAATAACATTATATGGGGATCAATAACATTCGATATGAGAGGAATCACCACTGAGGGACGTAGCATCAAGAACATTAGATATGAGAGTAATCACCAGTTGGGGATGTGACATCAAAAACATTAGATATGAAAGGAATCATTAATGAGGGACGTAACATCAATAACATTAGATATGAGAGGAATCACAACTGAGGGACGTAGCATCAAGAACATTAGATATGAGAGTAATCACCAGTGGGGACGTGACATCAATAACATTAGATATAAAAGGAATCATCAATGAGGGACGTAACATCAATAACATTAGATATGAGAGGAATCAGCATTGAGGGACGTAACATCAATAGCATTAGATATGAGCGGATTCATCATTGGCTCAGATAACATCAATAACATTAGATATGAGCGGATTCATCATTGGCTGAGATAACATCAATAACATTAGATATGCGCATTTTGTTTATTGCATGCAATGAGCATTATTTGCAACGTTTTGTAGATGCCATTGTTGCACACAGTGAACAACTATGGTTAAAATTAAATTGTATGTTGCGTTTGTATATACGCTTACATTCAGTAGTTTGCCATTGGTTTCTGAACGCTAAGGCAACGGTGAAGCCCGAATAGTCCGTGCACTGAACGATTTCCCCACCCCGAATACGACGCAATAAAATTTGAAGCTGAAGACGTTTAATCCCCGCGAGCACACAGACTGCCCTTGTTTTTATACATCTCCAAACTATTTCATTTTCTTTAAACACACAAGCCACAAACAATATGTGGCACCATTTATTGCCTGGCATATTTCCCCCATCACGCCTCGTCACCTGACGAGATGCAGCGAAATATACCAGGCAATCAATCATGCAACATATTGTTTGTGGCTTCTGTGTTTAAATACACTAAGGAATGTGTTGTTTT
Organism: Cepaea nemoralis; assembly: GCA_014155875.1. NCBI lineage: Eukaryota > Metazoa > Mollusca > Gastropoda > Stylommatophora > Helicidae > Cepaea > Cepaea nemoralis. The sequence goes on along the minus strand of JACEFZ010027528.1, from coordinate 153,180 downwards.
GAATTTTATTTTCTCATTTTTGTGTATCTTAAAAGCATTTTTTTTTACAATACCGAGTTCTTGTTGGATAGACCTGGTTGTTCACTGTTCCATCCAATTGAATTGTAATATGCACTTTGCATGTGTCTTTATAATACACATAATAATAATAATGTGTCTTTTCCATTTTTCACATTGGGCAGTAGGGAGCATTTTGTATGATATTCACTGGCACAGGAACGGAGCATAATGGGGATGACCCGTTGCTGTGAAGTTGGAACTGCGACTAACTAACTAACTTTATAATACATAACTACTGGCACAGTACGTGCTTGGGTTTGCGCACTGCACGGTGCATGCTTGGTGCGCACCATTTGTATAAGATAGAGAACGGAAGACGCGATTGTTGTTAGGATAGTCAGCATTTAAGATGGTGATAGACAGGGTCGGGTATTAGTAGAAGTTTAGGGGTTGGTTAGTAAATGTCATTAGTGGCTAGACGGATTAGCGGGTTATCTGTGATTAGGTGGTCTTTGGGTTAAGTATGTTTATTCATGTTTGTGGAAACAACGCCTATAATTAATAAATTTGATTACAATGCGATCACAACGTTGTGGCTGTTCGATTGTCGTGACAACTAGATCAGGGGAGGGTGGGGGGGGGAGGGGGTCATTAGTAATATTACTTTCTGTCTTAAGCCATGAGGTATATGACAGAGCACGAATTGGTCTTATCAGTCACATTCACTACCGCCATGGGTTGTAGTTATTATGCCTTTGTGAAGCACAATGTACCAAACTATCGCCTGTCAAGACGGAAAGGTGCCAATGAATCTTGTGAATATTGCAACTCGTGTAGGTCATTCTAATGTTTCATAGGTAAATATGTAGAAATCTGTATGATAGGAATCAAGGGGAGTAAATTGACATATTTTTTTTAATGAACAAGGGAGACAAGAACAATAATGTATTGGAGTTATACATGAAGGCTGTGTAATGCAAACAATTAGTTTGAATAACGAATATCATAATATCTAAATAAGTATAGTACCACAGTATTCAATAATTAATAAACAATTTAATTAATTGCAATATCTTAGATGTCAAGTATGTGGCAAACTCATGTGGTATGTAATATCACAAATGAAGGGTTGTCTACCTACGGGGTAATATATGTAGTGCAATATCCGTTATTATTTATTAGGTCAAAGCTAGTGTCGTGATTAATATTTTTGGCAGGCACAAGTGCATGCACCTCGTAATGATCGCAAATATGATTGTTTTTTTTATTTTAGCATATCCTTTACAGGACTTAGCTGTCAACACCAGCATCTTTCAGCTGTATGTTGATCTCTTGGCAAGATTACGCTCAGTAGTTTGCCATTTCTATCTGAGCGGCCGGCTCAGTATCCCGCAAGTCACGAGCGGGGGTCGAACCGCCTCAGCTCTCGCTCCGCTACGAGACTCTGCGTGATAAACGGGAGTACAGAGAGAAAGTGTTGTAACCCCACAGCCAGAGAGACCGGCAAATATGATTGTAGAAACTTTTAATGGAGCGAAGAAACAGATGATATCGACGTTCGTCTTGATACACAAGTGGAATACATGTTTCGCTGATGTTTGCCTTAACGCTGGAGTTTTATTTGATCGTAGCAAAGACAAACCACTATTTGAGGTGTTCTGCTGCAATGACCCCCCAGCCGCCAAACATGAAGCATATGTTACATTAGCTTACTTACTAATACCAGAATTTGGTGACAAAACACACCCGTGTCTTAACCCTTACTCGGTCTGCTCATCACTGTCTCGGCATTAAGTCATAACTGTAACAAAACCTCCCTACTTATCATTTTCCGCCATTCAGTTTTGTTAGGTCCAAACCTACTTTTTGATTGCAACTGAATCTGTTAAAAGTTAAGACAATCGACCCCATTGCACCGGATTATAACCCATATGGCCTAGTATCTTTTCACAGGCCGGCTCGCCGAACACGTCGCACAAAGTACGAACTACGGAACTCCAGCCCCTGAGTTTCTCTTCCGAGAAGAGTGCACTCGTGAACCAAACGACGTACGCCGGAATCAAATCTACAACCTTCGGAACGCGCGGCAGTTGACGTAACCACTTAGCTTGTCCTGACTAGAACTTTACCCCCATATCAGTCTATTTAAATGTCTCTCCATTGTAAGCCTTGTTGCTGTCATGTGTAAACTACCTAACACATCTTGAATCCATCTAGGTTGTGGTCCTCTTCTTTTCCAACATCCTTGTACACTATATGTGAGGAATCATCATTAGGGGATGAAACATCAATAACATTAGATATGAGAGGAATCACCGTTAGGGGAGGTACCATCAATAACATTAAATATGATAGTAATCATCAGTGGGGAATTGACATCAATAACTTTAGATATGAGAGGAATCATCATTGGGGAACGTAATACCAATAAGATTATATATGCGGATTGTGTTCATTGCATACAGCGAGCAGAATCTGCAGCGTTTTTTAGATGCCATTGTTGCACACAGTGAACATCTATGGTTAAAATTAAATTGTATGAAAGTCACAGATTGTGGTCGTCACAATCATAGCACATGTTGATGATGATTTTGATGATGATGATGATAATGATGATAATGATGATGATGATGATGATGATGATGATGATGATGATGATGATGATGATGATGATGATGATGATGATGATGATGATGATGATGATGATTTTACACTTTACTCCAATGTTATCTTTTCCGAAACGTCATGTTGTTGAAATATGTTACATGGCTTTTACAGGACTTTGCGATAAACCCCAACCCCATTGTGCGTTTGTATACAAGTTTACATTCATTAGCTTGCCATTGTTTTCTGAATTCAACGTTGAAGCCCGACCAGCCCGTGCACAAAACGATTCTCCGACCCCGAATATGACGCACTGGAAGTTTGAGCGGTAGCGTTTTAAATCCCCGCGATCACACAGACTGCCCTTGTTTTTATTTATCTCCAAAACATTTCATTTTCTTAAAACACAGAAGCCACAAACAATATTTCTTACCTGGCATATTTGAGAATTATCATGCAAAGAGTTAGGAAGAAAATACAACCTGAAATAGGAGAAGAGCAATGTGGGTTTGTAGAAGGCAAGGGCACAGTAAATGTTGTGTATAAACTGAGAATAGTAATTGAACGTTCTATAGAAGTAAACAACGATCTATATCTTTGCTTTATTGACTACACAAAGGCTTTCGATAAAGTGAGACATGTCGACATGATAGGGATGCTTGAAGATCTATAAATTGATGGAAAAGACCTTAGACTTGTAAAAACATATATTAGAAACAACAAGCTGCCATCAGAATTGATAACAATGTAGGTCAATATCAGCCTATTAAAAGAGGTGTGAGACAGGGATGTGTAATGTCTCCAGATCCTTTTTCCCTGTACAGTGAACATATTTTCAGAAATATAGAAGATATGGAAGTAATCAACATTGAGGGACGATACATCAATAACAGATATGCAGATGATACAGTCTTGATTGCAGACAATGAACAGGACCTGCAAACTTTAGTAGATGCGGTTGTTGCACACAGTGAACAACTAGGGTTAGAACTGAATGTTAAGAAGACAAAGATTATGGTCGTCACTGGGAAGAAGGAAATGCCACAACGTGATATACGAGTAAATGGGCATATTCTTAAACAAGTAAATCGATACAGTTATCTCGGAATAGTCATAACATCTGATGGAGATGAACTGAAGAGATTAGAACAAGAATTGACATTGCGAAGGTAGCCTTTTGCAAGATGAAAAACATACTGACCAATAAAAAGATATCAATTGAAACGAGAAAAAGACTGTTGAAGTGCTACATAGAACCTATACTTTTATACGGATGTGAAGTGTGGACAATAAGCAGTCAAGCTGAAAAACATCTGATGGCTGCGGAAATGTGGTTTCTGAGGAAAATGCAAAGAATACCATGGACAGACAGAAAATCAATGAACAAGTCCTTCAAGAAACAATCGAAGTTCGTAAACTGATTAAGAGTCATTAGACGTAGGGAGTCAAAATGTTTTGAGCATGTTATGAAAAGAAATGACTTGGAGAACTTGTGGCGACTGAAAAAATCGAAGGGAAGAGACCAAGGGGAAGACCGAGAAGTAACAACCTGGATGGCTTGGCACGTGGCATGGTCGAGACAGGAACACGGAGCTGATCCACGACACTGGTGATCGAATGAGATAGCAGAACATGACCGCCCACGCTTACCGGCATGGCACATGATGGATGGATGGATATTTCCCCCATCTCGCATCGTCACCTGACGAGATGCAGCCAAATATACCAGGCAATCAATCTTGCAACATATTGTTTGTGACTTCTGTGTTTAAATTCACTAAAGGGAATACATTGTTTTGAATTTCATTTTCTCATTTTTGTTTATCTTAAAAGTATCTATTTTTTTTTTTTTTTTTTTACAATTCTGAGTTCTTTTTGGATAGACCTGTTTGTTTACTGTTCCATCCAATTAAATTGTCATATGCACTTTGCATGTGTCTTCTTCTTCCTGTAGTCCATGCCATATGCCGTTGATGACCATGTCTGTCTACAGCCTTCTGTCTAGTGATGTCAAACTGTCCAGCATCTACTCTCTTGTTCTTCCCCTGGCTTTCCTCCCCTCCAGCTTTCCCGTTGTGACAACATGCCCTAGTTTTTCACTTCTCATGACATGCCCAAAGAATATAAACAGTCATCTCCTGATGTGAGTTGCTAGTTCTCTTTGTGAGTCTGTCTGAACAACAACCTAGAGTAGCACAATGGTTGGGGCATCTTGCAGTCTGTGCTATACATTAACTGTGTGAAACTAGTTCTACATGATGATTATGATAACGATGATAATAAATGCGACGACGACAACACCAACAATAACAATAATAATAACAACAACAATAACAACAGCACAAAAACAACGATAACAGTGACAACAGTAACAATAAAACAGAAATAATAACACCCTCACCCAAAAAAAAAAACAATAACAACAATAACAAAATGACTATAATAACAATACCAACAATAATAATATTCACATCAGCAACATCAACGGCAACAATAACAACAACCATCGCATCAATAATACAATAACAACAATAATAATAACAATGATAATAGTATTATATAATATTATTAGTAATAATAGTAATAATAATAACAACAGTCACAAGAACAGCCCTACCAATAACAACAATAATAACACCATGCATGGAATAATAATAGCAATAACAGCAATAACAAATAAAAAATAAAATAATACTTACAATATGAGCAATAAAAACAACAGCAACAAACATCGTGTCAACAACCATTACCCCATATTGTGTTGCTAACGTGTGTACTACTGGTAATTTTATCTATATATCATTATGATGCAGCTTGTAAAACGCTCCATACTCATTTTTTTTGGTTTGCATATCCTTTACAGGACATCGAGGTCAACATCAGCATTTCTGCCGCTGTGGTCTCTTGTCAAGTTTACGTTCAGTAGTTTGTCATTGCTTTCTGAACGACCGGCACCGATACCAACGTAAAACCAACGCTAAGTGGTCTGCCGCTAAATCGCACGAAGCTATGTTAAGAACGCGGGTATACGGCAGTAAGAACCTCGACGGTAACCCATTCGCCACAGAGACCGGCCATACTCACTACCTATCACATCTTGAATCCATCTAGGTTGTCGTCTTCCTCTTTTCCACCTCCATGGCGCACTCTGTGAGAAGATTCATCACTGAAGGATGTAACATCAATAACATTAGATATGAGAGGAATCACAATTTGGAGAAGTGACACCGGTAGCATTAGATATGAGATGAATCACAGCTGAGGAACGTGACATCAATAACATTAGGTATGAGAGGAATCAACATTGGGGGACGTGACATCAGTAAACATTATATATTGATTGATTGACTTAGGAATCGACATCACGGCATTCGGGGCATTCCCGTACGTGCTTCGTCCCCATCCTCAGCAGCCAGCGAAGAGTTCCAACACTAATAGTACCAGTAGCAATCTACTATTAGATATGAGAGCAATCACTATTGTGGGACGTGACGTCAATAACAATAGATATGAGAGGAATCACAATTGGGTGTCGTGACATCAATAGCATTAGACATGAGACAAATCACCATTGATGAACGTGACATAGAATAACATTAGATATGAGAGGAATCACCACTGGAAGAAATAACATCAATAGCATTAAATATGCAGATGATACATTGTTGATTTGAGACCATTAGCAGGATCTGCAAAATTTAGTAGATGTGGTTGTCGCACACAGTGAACAACTGTGGTTAGAATTAAATTGTATGAGAGACTGAGATTGTAGTCGTCACCAGAAAGAAAGAAAAACCACATGTAATATTCAGGTAAATGAGAATATTATTAAACAATTGAATAGGTACAACTATCTCTGAACAGTCATAGCATCTGATGGATGGTGCCTTGGCGAGATTAGAACAAGAATCACCATTACGAAAGAACAAGATTAACCATGACGAAAGTAGCCTTTTGCCAGACGGAAAACATACTGACCAATAAAAGGATTCAATGGAAACGAAAAAAAGAGTGTTCATGTGCTACCAGTTCAGTTCCTGTTCAGCTGAGACGATTGGCTCCGTTCAACCTTCGACTATAACGATTTGGTTGTATTTGGGCCTTTATTGTGTATCTCGCTCTTCTATCGTATATTATGCTGCTTATATCTGTTTCCTTGAAATAGTTCAGGGAGCTTCTTTTTTTTTTGGACACGTTATTTGTACTTTGTATGTTTTTATATTTTTTATACCCCTTCCCCGCCATTTTTGTTTTAAATTTATGTTTAACTTTGTGAAGTTCATTGTAATGCATATACACTGCGTCCGTTTTTAGTACACATTACTTTTTTCGCAGGAGGCACACGTACCTCTTTTTTTAAAATTATTTCCTTTTGTTGCATCCTTCTGTAGTCGTTATTTTTCCTATTAATATAGCAACTCGTTTCAATCATGGTAATGTTTCATAGGTACAAATGTAGAAATCTTAATAATAGACATTCATAGTTTCAAGGGAAATACATTGAAATAAAATGTTTAAGTAGCAATGGAGACAAGACAAATAATATATGGGGTATAACTGAATGATGTTTAATGCAGATAGTTAGTTTGAAGAAAGTAGAGCATAATATCTAAGAAAATATATTGCCACTCTGATAAATAGATATTAAAATAAATTTAAGTAATTGCGTTATCTTAGATGTCCAGTATGTGACCTCACGTGGTAGATAATACAAAAAAAAAGAAATGCATTATATCTTTGGTATAATATATCTAATGCAATATCCGTGTTGTCGTATAGCGGTGTTTATACTTAAGAAAATTATTTGGCAGGCACAATGCATGTGCCTCATAATGATACCATCTTAGGGAAGGAAGTGGGGCCAATATAAACATTCAGACGTATACAATTATCGGTCTGGGAAAGTGGAAGGATAACACACATTGCCCTACGGATCTAGCAGTCACAGACAACATGAAAATATATGAGTTTACATTTCCATGCGATCCCAGAAAATCACTCACAGAAACATGGTAATCACTGGCAAAACAAATTATAGACATACTACATAGGTACAAATACAACACAACAAAAGTATTTAGGAGAAGCACAATTGTAAACACCTTCATCATTCCTAAGATAATATATTTAGCTACATCTAGATTCCCCAAAACAGACAATCACAGACATAAACAAACACATCAGACATTTCATCTTCAGCAACACAATTCACAAAACACAAAATATTAATATAAGATAAGAAATAAGGAGGATTAGCATTACAAGACCCAGTCACAAAAATACAGGCATTAACATGCAGCCATACAGGACAAATAAGCAATCATCCAGATCAGTTGTTCCCAATCTTTTCAAGCAGAGGGACATATCTACTATTTTCAGTAGTTTCAAAATTATAAAAGTCGTGCAATATTATTCTTACGTATCTTAACTTTCGTCAACAAAATTCTAAGACTTTGAAGGCAGTCAGTAATACAGGGCGGTCATTGTTTGGTTTAAAATCAAAAGTTCATTTAACAATAAATTTTTAATCAGTTTCGAAAATCGCCATTAATGCAATTATTAATATACTTATAATTTACAATTGTAATTGTTCTTCATCATCAGTTACTTAAGCTCAGATGCCAGTTTATCAATGTCTGGGCAAAAATCTGTCGTGCCCAAAGTCATAAGCGCAGCTAGGTTACTGTCGATGTGTCTGGAACGTTGCTTGCTTTTTATAACGGTCATTGCGGAAAATGACTGTTCGCATATGTAAATTGTACCAAAACGACAAATGTATCTCTGGGTGAATGAACGCAAGTGCTCAAATTATTCTACAGGCAATATTCGCCAGAATGAAATTATATGATCAGCTGAAGGTGGAGCAGGCAGTTCCATAAATTTACATCTCAGTGCAGAATTGCATTTCAGATCAATTGCTTCGTGCTGAAGGTGTTGCTGTAATTGACAAAGCTTGGCATCAGGAAATACGAACAGATTTATGAAAGAGCAACATTAACCTTCTCTATTGTGAACTCTTAAAATCTTGAATGAAAGATATCCAGAAGACGTTCAAGTTTTACTTTGTACTGCAGCAAGTTACATTTCTTTTCCGCCAGAAGCGTCTTCAGAGTTGGAAACGCCTCTAACGTCCCTTCAGTCAGCTGTCCGATAAACAGTCGTAGTCTCATTTTAAATGAAGAAATCTCATCGCACAAATTTGTGAATAATTTGTGTTTTCTCTGATCCTCGCATTCAAAGAGTTTAAATGGGACGTGATGTCCACGAAAAATGCCAGGTGATTAAGCCAGTCATCGTTCAGCAGAAATTCCCGTTCTGTAGGCAATTCATTTATTTCAGACAGAATCAAATAGACAATATTTTTCAGTGCCCCAATTTTCGTTGAATTAACGACAAGCAACAACTTCACATTTACCATTGTTTGATTTTAGATTTTCCACACTCATGTTTATAGGCTTTAAATGTACAATTTTATTTGAAACTTTCTAATTGCAACACAGTAATACCGACTCTGCTAACCAGTTGTAACAGACGACAACATGGCGCTTTGCGCACTCTGATTGGTCGACAAGGCTGGGATATGGGAACTTCATAACGTTTCGTTGCGAACTGAACAGGCGCATTCGATAATATCTGAGCATAACAACCACGAGCAGAGTAAATTATTGCACGCTGACGGGGAGTTCCGAGTGCATTTTTTGAAATTATTAAAATATATTATATTAAAAAAGAGGCCTTGCGTGCCACTTTCGGACAGCTGGCGGTTCACAAGTGGCCCGTGGGCCGTGGTTTGGGAACCTCTGCCCTAGAACTACCATGGGGTCCAACTGGACACCTATGTCAACTTTCGTGACTGTCAATGTGTCGTAATATACTTATTTGCATTTTTGATTTTAGTATATCTTATTAACCCCCAAGCCTAACCCCCTTTTAAAAAACAAATGTTCATCATTGTGGAGTTCGTTGTAAGGTATGTACACTGTCTCCGTGTTTAGTATTTCTCATCTTGTCGCAGTTGCTGCACGTACCTAGCTGTTTTTATTTCCTGTTAATACATCCTGCTGCAGCCGTTATTTCTTTTATGAATATTGCAACTAGTTTCAATCATTGTAATGTTTCATATAGGGCCGTACGGTAGATTTTCACAGTATGATGCAAGTCTTCGAAATACCACAGCTTAAATGTTGTTGTTGTTTTGTTTTTTTCGAAATGCCACCCGTTACAGATTTTTAATTATTGAATAGTTCAAATTGTATTTTGATTTCACTGCTTCTGCTGCCCCCGTACGGTGCCGCCTGATGCGGCCGACTCTCTGTATCATAGCACGGCACGGCCTTGGTTTCATATGTAAAAATGTTGAAATATCTTTAACAGGAATTGTTAGCATCAAGGGAAATAAATGAAATGAATTTTTTAATTAACAAGGGAGACAAGAAAAGTAATTTATGAGAGTATATATGAAGGATGTATACAGCAAATAACTAAACTAAAGAACGTATAGGACAATATTTAATAAACAGTATTACTAAATCTGATCAAAATCTGTTAAATAAATTGAAGTAGTTTGCGACATCTTAGAAATCCAGCATGTGATTTCATGTGGTAGATAATATAATAAAGAAAGTGCAGTCTACGTACGGATAATAAATCAAGTACAATATCGTTAATCATGTTACGACGATGTACTTGAAAACTTAGTATTTTTGACAGCACATGTACATGTGCCTCATAATGATAGCAAATGTGGTCATAGAGACTATTAGCGGAAGTAAAGAAACAGATAGTATCGATGTTCGTCTTTGATAAACGAAGTAAAATGTAAAAAAACGACAGTCGCTGATTTTTGTGGTAAAGCTGGAGTTATATTTGATCCTAGGAAAGACAAGCCACCGTTTGAGGTGTTCAGCTGCAATGACACCCAGTCGTAGAACATGTAACATATTTTAACGTAGTTTCTTTCTAATACGAGAATATGGTGACAAATCACATCTGTGTCTTACCCCCTTACACCGTCTGCTCATCACTGGCTCGGCATTCAGTCATAACTGTGACAAAACCTCCCTACTTATCACTTTCCGCCATCTATTGTTGTTAGGTCCTGTCGTATATCTTGGGAAATCTCAAAGTGCTAGAGGAAAACTAGAATTCATCTTTCCCAATGTGACCCTGGCTCACTATAAGTTTCATAGCCTTTAATGGATCAATTACTTGAGGCTATCAATATGGTCCAGGGGTGCCAAGGAAGTCCCCAAGGTCAACAAGGAAACGACTTCCTTGAATAACAATAAACTTGTGGAGTTTCCTTGCTACTCTGCTCTCAGATAAATAATTTATATCGCGGGTGAATTAATAGTTAACATACAATAACATGAACACTCAAAGAATTAATGGAACACTCAGAGTGTAAAATGAAATATCTATTAAACTTTATAAGAAACAAACTGGGGATGGGTTTTGACTATTCTGATCACAAAATAATCACACATTTCAAAAGGCATGGTATGTATCCATTAATACATTAAACAATCACCTTTTAGAAAAACATAACCCATATTTCCCCAGTGGATTGAATCATACCCATAGATCTGTTAGGTTATAATAATAATTATGATTCTCTATCTTAAGCTCAATCCTCTCCACGCCATGTTGGGTTTATGGACCCTAAATGTTTAAATGTTCTGTGAGACTAAATAAATTGGGTCCATAGTAGGTTTGTTGTTCTGGTTCAGGTTGGATGATCATCGAGGTTGCCTCTCTAATCACAGGTACAGGCCAAAAGTCCCCTGGTCGATTCATGGTGATACTGGGCTACCTGCTTTATGTGGTTGGATGGAACTCTCGCCTGTAAGTTCTTCCAAAATAGGATTCGTCATCTCTCCAGCCAGGAGCTCCCATCAAGAGTCATATCTGGTTCTGGATAGATTTAACCACTACATGAAATTCCAGTCTCAAAACATATATCTACTGGTACCAAATAAGCACCAATATGATCATTGGAAATAGAAGAAATGTAAAAACCCAAGTAAAAGGGAAAATAAACAAAGGGAAATTTGACCACAGGGAAAAATAAATAAAGGGGGAAGAAGGCCATAGTCCCCCAGAAGTTATCAACCCAATAGCTGGCTCCTCTCCATCCAATACCCACTACAGAGCTCTCAAAGTTTAGGATACCAGATAAGCAATGTCATCTTCACCCATGCCTGTCACATATAGTCTCAAAGTTGAGTAATACCTTGATCGATTCGGAATTTGATAACCATGTTCACTATTCTCCTTTGTATATAATTGTTTTCCCTAGTTATCCTTCCATTCAAAAGAAAAGACCTCACACATTAATTATCTTAATTCATTCACCAAATGCAATGAGTATCCAACTTATAAACAATATTGTTCCATTCTGGCACCAGCTCCTGCAGGACATTCAGATGTTTTACTCCAAATTAAATGCTTTAAGGAGGAACATCATCTCTCCTCTTTAACATTTATGTATATGCCTTTACCTTGCCTGTTATACGCAGATAGTGGACATTTCTCCAGCTTAAGGAAAGAGGTTCAAAATATGCACTCAGAAAAAGAAAAAAAAAACAACACTCCACAGCACATAGAGAATTTGCAGATCTATATGCATTGATAATGAGATATATTCACAACCCATTTAAGAGTTGTAATCATAGCTAAATGAAATTGCAAGCATAAGGGAACCATTTTGAACAGACCTGTCGGTCCTGCAGGCAACGAAACTTCAGCCACTTTTCAATGAAACATTAATCTCACAGTTTCCCAAGTCACATACGGAAACAAAGGCATGGTTATAACATATATAATGAATTTATATGCTTACCACAGGCGCCTAAAGTGCAAATTTTGGGCGCAAAAAACTAAAAGAACTCCCTGAACTGAGAAGCGACTTGACTTCGTGACACTACATTTTAAAGTGAGAGCTATCCTTTCGTTCGGCCCCGCTCGAACATATTCGGAATGTACCTACCTCACGTTAGTCACCCAATCACCGAGCTTGCCTGCCCTGTGTACATTCCAATTTAGATGTCCTTTGTTCGAAATATATCGCAGCCTGTCCTTATTTGGTCATCCATACTTGAGACCTAGTTCCTGGATATCTTGGAGCACTCAACAACCATGTCGCAAAAACCAATAACAATAACAACAAAAATAACAGCAAAAACGACAGCAACGTCAATAATAATAACAATAACAACAATAGCAATATTATAACAATAACAATAACAGAAGCAGTAGCGACAACAACAACAACAACAATAGCAAAAAACATGTACATAATAATTTAAAAAAATAATCATAATAGCACAACAACAGCAATAATAACAACAACAATAACAATAATAACAATAACAACACGAATATAATGATATTAATAATATCAAGAACAGCAACAACAAATATAACAAATATATAATACAAATATAACAACAATAACAACAATAGCAACAACAACAGTAATAAACATCGTGTTAACAACCGTTAACCCATATTGTGTAGCTAACATATGTACTACTGTTTTTGAACCCCGACCGTCCAGCGTGCAACCGCTATAACAGGCGTTCTTTTATAGATTGCCACAGTCGCTGATGTTAGCCCGCTGGAGTTATATGTGATCCTAGCCAAAACAGCCGCCATTTGAGGTGTTCAGCTGCAATAACTATCAGGCGCCGAACATGTAACATATTTTACCTTAGTTTTCTTTCTAATATGAGGATTTGGTGACAAAACACATTCTTGTCTCACCCCTTACTGGGTCTGCTCATCACTGTCTCGGCATTAAGTCATAACTATGACAAAACCTCCCTTCTTATCAGATTCAGACATCCATTTTGTTAGGTCCAAACCTACTTTTTGTTTGGAACTGAATCTATTAAGAGGGAAGCTGTTGGACTTCATTGCACTAGGTTTGATCCCACATGGCCCAGTACCTGTCCACCGGGCGGCTTGCTGAACAAGTCGCACTAAGTACGAACTACGCAATTCCAGTGACAAACCTAAGGGCTTCTCCCAGATGGTTGCACTCGTGAACCAAACGATGCACTCCGGAATTGAACCCACAACCTTCGGAACGCGAGGTAGGTGGCGTAACCACTTTGCTTGTCCTGTCTGGAAATTTACTCACATAAAAGTCTATTTAAGTATATGTCCATTGTAAGCCTCTTTTGCTGTCACGTGTAAACTACCTATCACATCTTGAATCCATCTAGGTTGTCGTCTTCCTCTGTTCCACCTCCATGGCACACTCTGTGAGAAGATTCATCACTGAAGGATGTAACATCAATAACATTAGATATGAGAGGAATCACAATTTGGAGAAGTGACACCGGTAGCATTAGATATGAGATGAATCACATCTGAGGAACGTGACATCAATAACATTAGGTATGAGAGGAATCAACATTGGGGGACGTGACATCAGTAAACATTATATATTGATTGATTGACTTAGGAATCGACATCACGGCATTCGGGGCATTCCCGTACGTGCTTCGTCCCCATCCTCAGCAGCCAGCGAAGAGTTCCAACACTAATAGTACCAGTAGCAATCTACTATTAGATATGAGAGCAATCACTATTGTGGGACGTGACGTCAATAACAATAGATATGAGAGGAATCACAATTGGGTGTCGTGACATCAATAGCATTAGACATGAGACAAATCACCATTGATGAACGTGACATAGAATAACATTAGATATGAGAGGAATCACCACTGGAAGAAATAACATCAATAGCATTAAATATGCAGATGATACATTGTTGATTTGAGACCATTAGCAGGATCTGCAAAATTTAGTAGATGTGGTTGTCGCACACAGTGAACAACTGTGGTTAGAATTAAATTGTATGAGAGACTGAGATTGTAGTCGTCACCAGAAAGAAAGAAAAACCACATGTAATATTCAGGTAAATGAGAATATTATTAAACAATTGAATAGGTACAACTATCTCTGAACAGTCATAGCATCTGATGGATGGTGCCTTGGCGAGATTAGAACAAGAATCACCATTACGAAAGAACAAGATTAACCATGACGAAAGTAGCCTTTTGCCAGACGGAAAACATACTGACCAATAAAAGGATTCAATGGAAACGAAAAAAAGAGTGTTCATGTGCTACCAGTTCAGTTCCTGTTCAGCTGAGACGATTGGCTCCGTTCAACCTTCGACTATAACGATTTGGTTGTATTTGGGCCTTTATTGTGTATCTCGCTCTTCTATCGTATATTATGCTGCTTATATCTGTTTCCTTGAAATAGTTCAGGGAGCTTCTTTTTTTTTGGACACGTTATTTGTACTTTGTATGTTTTTATATTTTTTATACCCCTTCCCCGCCATTTTTGTTTTAAATTTATGTTTAACTTTGTGAAGTTCATTGTAATGCATATACACTGCGTCCGTTTTTAGTACACATTACTTTTTTCGCAGGAGGCACACGTACCTCTTTTTTTAAAATTATTTCCTTTTGTTGCATCCTTCTGTAGTCGTTATTTTTCCTATTAATATAGCAACTCGTTTCAATCATGGTAATGTTTCATAGGTACAAATGTAGAAATCTTAATAATAGACATTCATAGTTTCAAGGGAAATACATTGAAATAAAATGTTTAAGTAGCAATGGAGACAAGACAAATAATATATGGGGTATAACTGAATGATGTTTAATGCAGATAGTTAGTTTGAAGAAAGTAGAGCATAATATCTAAGAAAATATATTGCCACTCTGATAAATAGATATTAAAATAAATTTAAGTAATTGCGTTATCTTAGATGTCCAGTATGTGACCTCACGTGGTAGATAATACAAAAAAAAAGAAATGCATTATATCTTTGGTATAATATATCTAATGCAATATCCGTGTTGTCGTATAGCGGTGTTTATACTTAAGAAAATTATTTGGCAGGCACAATGCATGTGCCTCATAATGATACCATCTTAGGGAAGGAAGTGGGGCCAATATAAACATTCAGACGTATACAATTATCGGTCTGGGAAAGTGGAAGGATAACACACATTGCCCTACGGATCTAGCAGTCACAGACAACATGAAAATATATGAGTTTACATTTCCATGCGATCCCAGAAAATCACTCACAGAAACATGGTAATCACTGGCAAAACAAATTATAGACATACTACATAGGTACAAATACAACACAACAAAAGTATTTAGGAGAAGCACAATTGTAAACACCTTCATCATTCCTAAGATAATATATTTAGCTACATCTAGATTCCCCAAAACAGACAATCACAGACATAAACAAACACATCAGACATTTCATCTTCAGCAACACAATTCACAAAACACAAAATATTAATATAAGATAAGAAATAAGGAGGATTAGCATTACAAGACCCAGTCACAAAAATACAGGCATTAACATGCAGCCATACAGGACAAATAAGCAATCATCCAGATCAGTTGTTCCCAATCTTTTCAAGCAGAGGGACATATCTACTATTTTCAGTAGTTTCAAAATTATAAAAGTCGTGCAATATTATTCTTACGTATCTTAACTTTCGTCAACAAAATTCTAAGACTTTGAAGGCAGTCAGTAATACAGGGCGGTCATTGTTTGGTTTAAAATCAAAAGTTCATTTAACAATAAATTTTTAATCAGTTTCGAAAATCGCCATTAATGCAATTATTAATATACTTATAATAATTTACAATTGTAATTGTTCTTCATCATCAGTTACTTAAGCTCAGATGCCAGTTTATCAATGTCTGGGCAAAAATATGTCGTGTCCAAAGTCATAAGCGCAGCTAGGTTACTGTCGATGTGTCTGGAACGTTGCTTGCTTTTTATAACGGTCATTGCGGAAAATGACTGTTCGCATATGTAAATTGTACCAAAACGACAAATGTATCTCTGGGTGAATGAACGCAAGTGCTCAAATTATTCTACAGGCAATAGTCGCCAGAATGAAATTATATGATCAGCTGAAGGTGGAGCAGGCAGTTCCATAAATTTACATCTCAGTGCAGAATTGCATTTCAGATCAATTGCTTCGTGCTGAAGGTGTTGCTGTAATTGACAAAGCTTGGCATCAGGAATATACGAACTAGATTTATGAAAGAGCAACATTAATCCTTCTCTATTGTGAACTCTTAAAATCTTGAATGAAAGATATCCAGAAGACGTTCAAGTTTTACTTTGTACTGTAGCAAGTCACATTTCTTTTCCGCCAGAAGCGTCTTCAGAGTTGGAAACGCCTCTAAAGTCCCTTCAGTCAGCTGTCCGATAAACAGTCGTAGTCTCATTTTAAATGAAGAAATCTCATCGCACAAATTTGTGAATAATTTGTGTTTTCCCTGGATCCTCACATGTAAAGAGTTTAAATGGGACGTGATGTCCACGAAAAATGCCAGGTCATTAAGCCAGTCATCGTTCAGCAGAAATTCCCGTTCTGTAGGCAATTCATTTATTTCAGACAGAATCAGATAGACAATATTTTTCAGTGCCCCAATCTTCGTTGAATTAACGACAGGCAACGTCTTCACATTTTCGCTTTTTACCATTGTTTGATTTTAGATTTCCTACACTCATGTTTATAGGCTTTAACGGTACAATTTTATTTGAAACTTTCTAATTTCAACACAATACTACCGACTCCGCTAACCGGTTGTAACAGACGACAACATGGCGCTTTGCGCACCCTGATTGGTTGACAAGGCTGGGATATGGGAACTTCATAACGTTTCGTTGCGAACTGAACAGGCGCATTCGATAATATCTGAGTATAACAACCACGATCAGAGTAAATTATCGCACGCTGACGGGGCGTTCCGAGTGCATTTTTTGAAATTATTAAAATATATTATATTAAATAAGAGGCCTTGCGTGCCACTTTTGCACAGCTGGTGAGCCACAAGTGGCCCGCGGGCCGTGGTTTGGGAACCTCTGCCCTAGAACTACCATGGGGTCTAAATGGACTCCAGTGTCAACTTTCGTGACTGTCAATGTGTCGTAATATACTTATTTGCATATTTGATTTTAGTATATTTTATTATCACCCAAGCCTAACCCCCTTTTAAAAAACGAATGTTCATCATTGTGGAGTTCGTTGTAAGGATATGTACACTGTCTCCGTGTTTAGTATTTCTCATCTTTTCGCAGGTGTTGCACGTACCTAGCTGTTTTTATTTCCTGTTGATACATCCTGCTACAGCCGTTATTTCTTTTATGAATATTGCAACTAGTTTCAATCATTGTAATGTTTCATAAAGGGCCGAGCGGTAGATTTTCACAGTATGATGCAAGGTTTCGAAATACCACCCCTTAAATGTTGTTGGTGTTGTTTTTTTTTCGAAATGCCACCCGTTAAGGATGTTTAATTGTTGAATAGTTCAAATTGTATTTTGATTTCACTGCTTCTGCCGCCCCCTTACGGCGCCGCCTGATGCGGCCGCCTCTCTGTATCATAGCACAACACGGCCCTGGTTTCATATGTAAAAATGTTGAAATATCTTTAACAGAAATTTTAGCATCAAGGGAAATAAATAAAATGAAATTTTTAATAAACAAGGGAGACAAGGAAAGTATTTTATTAGAGTAACTATGAAGGATGTACACAGCAAATAATTAGACCAAAGAACGTGCAGGACAATATTTAATAAACAGTATTATAAATCTGATCAAAATGTGTTAAAATAAATTGAAGTAATTACGACATCTTAGAATTCCAGCATGTGATTTCATGTGGTAGATAATATAATAAAGAAAGTGCAGTCTAAGTACGAATAATAAATCTAGTACAATATCCGTCTAATCTGTTACGACGATGTACTTGAACAACTTAGTATTTTTGGCAGCACATGTACATGTGCCTCATAATGATAGCAATTGTGGTCATAGAGACTATTAGCGGAATAAAGAAACAGATGGTATCGATGTTCGTCTTTGATAAACGAGTAAAATGTAAAAAAACGACAGTCGCTGATTTTTGTGGTAAAGCTGGAGTTATATTTGATCCTAGCAAAGACAAGCCACCGTTTGAGGTGTTCAGCTGCAATGACACCCATTCGTAGAACATGTTATATACTGTACCTTAGTTTTCTTTCTAATACGAGAATTTGGTGACAAATCACATCTGTGTCTTACCCCTTACACCGTCTGCTCATCACTGTCTCGGCATTCAGTCATAACTGTGACAAAACCTCCCTACTTATCACTTTCCGCCATCTATTGTTGTTATCTCAAAGAGATAGAGGAAAACTAGAATTCATCTTTCCCAATGTGACCCTGGCTCACTATAAGTTTCAGTAGCCTTAATGGATCAATTACTTGAGGCTATCAATATGGTCCAGGGGTGCCAAGGAAGTCCCCAAGGTCAACAAGGAAACGACTTCCTTGAATAACAATAAACTTGTGGAGTTTCCTTGCTACTCTGCTCTCAGATAAATAATTTATATCGCGGGTGAATTAATAGTTAACATACAATAACATGAACACTCAAAGAATTAATGGAACACTCAGAGTGTAAAATGAAATATCTATTAAACTTAATAAGAAACAAACTGGGGATGGGTTTTGGACTATTCTGATCACAAAATAATCACACATTTCAAAAGGCATGGTATGTATCCATTAATACATTAAACAATCACCTTTTAGAAAAACATAACCCATATTTCCCCAGTGGATTGAATCATACCCATAGATCTGTTAGGTTATAATAATAATTATGAATTCTCTATCTTAAGCTCAATCCTCTCCACTCCATGTTGGGTTTATGGACCCTAAATGTTAAATGTTCTGTGAGACTAAATAAATTGGGTCCATAGTAGGTTTGTTGTTCTGGTTCAGGTTGGATGATCAGTCGAGGTTGCCTCTCTAATCACAGGTACAGGCCTAAAAGTCCCCTGGTCGATTCATAGGTGATACTGGGCTACCTGCTTTATGTGGTTGGATGGAACTCTCGCCTGTAAGTTCTTCCAAAATAGGATTCGTCATCTCTCCAGCCAGGAGCTCCCATCAAGAGTCATATCTGGTTCTGGATAGATTTAACCACTACATGAAATTCCAGTCTCAAAACATATATCTACTGGTACCAAATAAGCACCAATATGATCATTGGAAATAGAAGAAATGTAAAAACCCAAGTAAAAGGGAAAATAAACAAAGGGAAATTTGACCACAGGGAAAAATAAATAAAGGGGGAAGAAGGCCATAGTCCCCCAGAAGTTATCAACCCAATAGCTGGCTCCTCTCCATCCAATACCCACTACAGAGCTCTCAAAGTTTAGGATACCAGATAAGCAATGTCATCTTCACCCATGCCTGTCACATATAGTCTCAAAGTTGAGTAATACCTTGATCGATTCGGAATTTGATAACCATGTTCACTATTCTCCTTTGTATATAATTGTTTTCCCTAGTTATCCTTCCATTCAAAAGAAAAGACCTCACACATTAATTATCTTAATTCATTCACCAAATGCAATGAGTATCCAACTTATAAACAATATTGTTCCATTCTGGCACCAGCTCCTGCAGGACATTCAGATGTTTTACTCCAAATTAAATGCTTTAAGGAGGAACATCATCTCTCCTCTTTAACATTTATGTATATGCCTTTACCTTGCCTGTTATACGCAGATAGTGGACATTTCTCCAGCTTAAGGAAAGAGGTTCAAAATATGCACTCAGAAAAAGAAAAAAAAAAACAACACTCCACAGCACATAGAGAATTTGCAGATCTATATGCATTGATAATGAGATATATTCACAACCCATTTAAGAGTTGTAATCATAGCTAAATGAAATTGCAAGCATAAGGGAACCATTTTGAACAGACCTGTCGGTCCTGCAGGCAACGAAACTTCAGCCACTTTTCAATGAAACATTAATCTCACAGTTTCCCAAGTCACATACGGAAACAAAGGCATGGTTATAACATATATAATGAATTTATATGCTTACCACAGGCGCCTAAAGTGCAAATTTTGGGCGCAAAAAACTAAAAGAACTCCCTGAACTGAGAAGCGACTTGACTTCGTGACACTACATTTTAAAGTGAGAGCTATCCTTTCGTTCGGCCCCGCTCGAACATATTCGGAATGTACCTACCTCACGTTAGTCACCCAATCACCGAGCTTGCCTGCCCTGTGTACATTCCAATTTAGATGTCCTTTGTTCGAAATATATCGCAGCCTGTCCTTATTTGGTCATCCATACTTGAGACCTAGTTCCTGGATATCTTGGAGCACTCAACAACCATGTCGCAAAAACCAATAACAATAACAACAAAAATAACAGCAAAAACGACAGCAACGTCAATAATAATAACAATAACAACAATAGCAATATTATAACAATAACAATAACAGAAGCAGTAGCGACAACAACAACAACAACAATAGCAAAAACATGTACATAATAATTTAAAAAAATAATCATAATAGCACAACAACAGCAATAATAACAACAACAATAACAATAATAACAATAACAACACGAATATAATGATATTAATAATATCAAGAACAGCAACAACAAATATAACAAATATATAATACAAATATAACAACAATAACAACAATAGCAACAACAACAGTAATAAACATCGTGTTAACAACCGTTAACCCATATTGTGTAGCTAACATATGTACTACTGTTTTTGAACCCCGACCGTCCAGCGTGCAACCGCTATAACAGGCGTTCTGTTATAGATTGCCACAGTCGCTGATGGTAGCCCGCTGGAGTTATATGTGATCCTAGCCAAAACAGCCGCCATTTGAGGTGTTCAGCTGCAATAACTATCAGGCGTCGACCATGTAACATATTTTACCTTAGTTGGCTTTCTAATATGAGGATTTGGTGACAAAACACATTCGTGTCTCATCCCTTACTGGGTCTCCTCATCACGGTCTCGGCATTAAGTCATAACTATGACAAAACCTCCCTTCTTATCAGTTTCAGCCATCCATTTTGTTAGGTCCAAACCTACTTTATGTTTGGAACTGAATCTATTAAGAGGGAAGCGGTTGGACTTCATTGCACTAGATTTGATACCACATGGCCCAGTACCTGTCCACCGGGCGGCTTGCTGAACGAGTCGCACAAAGTACGAACTACGCAACTTCCAGCGACAAACCTAAGGGCTTCTCCCAGATGGTTGCATTCGTGAACCAAACGATGTACTCCAGGAATTGAACCCACAACCTTCGGAACGCGAGGTAGATGGCTTAACCACTTCGCTTGTCCTGTCTGGAACTTTACTCCCATAAAAGTCTATTTAAGTATATGTCCATTGTAAGCCTCTTTTGCTGTCACGTGTAAACTACCTATCACATCTTGAGTCCATCTAGGTTGTCGTCTTCCTCTGTTCCACTCTCCATGGCACACTCTATGAGAAGATTCATCACTGAAGGATGTAACATCAATAGCATTAGATATGAGAGGAATCACAATTTGGAGAAGTGACACCGGTAGCATTAGATATGAGGATGAATCACATCTGAGGAACGTGACATCAATAACATTAGGTATGAGAGGAATCAACATTGGGGGACGTGACATCAGTAAACATTATATATTGATTGATTGACTTAGGAATCGACATCACGGCATTCGGGGCATTCCCGTACGTGCTTCGTCCCCATCCTCAGCAGCCAGCGAAGAGTTCCAACACTAATAGTACCAGTAGCAATCTACTATTAGATATGAGAGCAATCACTATTGTGGGACGTGACGTCAATAGCAATAGATATGAGAGGAATCACAATTGGGTGTCGTGACATCAATAGCATTAGACATGAGACAAATCACCATTGATGAACGTGACATAGAATAACATTAGATATGAGAGGAATCACCACTGGAAGAAATAACATCAATAGCATTAAATATGCAGATGATACATAGTTGATTTGAGACCATTAGCAGGATCTGCAAAATTTAGTAGATGCGGTTGTCGCACACAGTGAACAACTATGGTTAGAATTAAATTGTATGAGAGACAGAGATTGTAGTCGTCACCAGAAAGAAAGAAATACCACATGTAATATTCAGGTAAATGAGAATATTATTAAACAATTGAATAGGTACAACTATCTCTGAACAGTCATAGCATCTGATGGATGGTGCCTTGGCGAGATTAGAACAAGAATCACCATTACGAAAGAACAAGATTAACCATGACGAAAGTAGCCTTTTGCCAGACGGAAAACATACTGACCAATAAAAGGATTCAATAGGAAACGAGAAAAAAGAGTGTTCATGTGCTACCAGTTCAGTTCCTGTTCAGCTGAGACGATTGGCTCCGTTCAACCTTCGACTATAACGATTTGGTTGTATTTGGGGCCTTTATTGTGTATCTTGCTCTTCTATCGTATATGATGCTGCTTATATCTGTTTCCTTGAAATAGTTCAGGGAGCTTTTTTATTTTGGACACGTTATTTGTACTTTGTATGTTTTTATATTTTTTATACCCCTTCCCCGCCATTTTTGTTTTAAATTTATGTTTAACTTTGTGAAGTTCATTGTAATGCATATACACTGCGTCCGTTTTTAGTACACATTACTTTTTTCGCAGGAGGCACACGTACCTCTGTTTTTAAAATTATTTCCTTTTGTTGCATCCTTCTGTAGTCGTTATTTTTCCTATTAATATAGCAACTCGTTTCAATCATGGTAATGTTTCATAGGTACAAATGTAGAAATCTTAATAATAGACATTCATAGTTTCAAGGGAAATACATTGAAATAAAATGTTTAAGTAGCAATGGAGACAAGACAAATAATATATGGGGTATAACTGAATGATGTTTAATGCAGATAGTTAGTTTGAAGAAAGTAGAGCATGATATCTAAGAAACTATATTGCCACTCTGATAAATAGATATTAAAATAAATTTAAGTAATTGCGTTATCTTAGATGTCCAGTATGTGACCTCACGTGGTAGATAATACCAAAAAAAAAGGAATGCATTATATCTTTGGTATAATATATCTAATGCAATATCCGTGTTGTCGTATAGCGGTGTTTATACTTAAGAAAATTATTTGGCAGGCACAATGCATGTGCCTCATAATGATAACATCTTAGGGAAGGAAGTGGGGCAAATATAAACATTTAGACGTATAAAATAATCGGTCTGGGAAAGTGGAAGGATAAAGCACATTGCCCTACGGATCTAACAGTCACAGACAACATGAAAATATATGAGATTACATTTCCATGCGATCCCAGAAAAACACTCACAGAAACATGGTAATCACTGACAAAACAAATTATAGACATACTACATAGGTACAAATACAACACAACAAAAGTATTTAGGAGAAGCACAATTGTAAACACCTTCATCATTCCTAAGATAATATATTTAGCTACATCTAGATTCCCCAAAACAGACAATCACAGACATAAACAAACACATCAGACATTTCATCTTCAGCAACACAATTCACAAAACACAAACTATTAATACAAGATAAGAAATAAGGAGGATTAGCATTACAAGACCTACACACAAAAATACAAGCATTAACATGCAGCCATACATGACACATCAGCAATCATCCAGATCAGTTGTTCCCAATCTTTTCAAGCAGAGGGACATATCTACTATTTTCAGTAGTTTCAAAATTATAAAAGTCGTGCAATATTATTCTTTCGTATCTTAACTTTCGTCAACAAAATTCTAAGACTTTGAAGGCAGTCAGTAATACAGGGCGGTCATTGTTTGGTTTAAAATCAAAAGTTCATTTAACAATAAATTTTTAATCAGTTTCGAAAATCGCCATTAATGCAATTATTAATATACTTATAATAATTTACAATTGTAATTGTTCTTCATCACCAGTTACTTAAGCTCAGATGCCAGTTTATCAATGTCTGGGCAAAAATCTGTCGTGCCCAAAGTCATAAGCGCAGCTAGGTTACTGTCGATGTGTCTGGAACGTTGCTTGCTTTTTATAACGGTCATTGCGGAAAATGACTGTTCGCATATGTAAATTGTACCAAAACGACAAATGTATCTCTGGGTGAATAAACGCAAGTGCTCAAATTATTCTACAGGCAATATTCGCCAGAATGAAATTATATGATCAGCTGAAGGTGGAGCAGGCAGTTCCAGACATTTACATCTCAGTGCAGAATTGCATTTCAGATCAATTGCTTCGTGCTGAAGGTGTTGCTGTAATTGACAAAGCTTGGCATCAGGAAATACGAACAGATTTATGAAAGAGCAACATTAACCTTCTCTATTGTGAACTCTTAAAATCTTGAATGAAAGATATCCAGAAGACGTTCAAGTTTTACTTTGTACTGTAGCAAGTTACATTTCTTTTCCGCCAGAAGCGTCTTCAGAGTTGGAAACGCCTCTAAAGTCCCTTCAGTCAGCTGTCCGATAAACAGTCGTAGTCTCATTTTAAATGAAGAAATCTCATCGCACAAATTTGTGAATAATTTGTGTTTTCTCTGATCCTCGCATTCAAAGAGTTTAAATGGGACGTGATGTCCACGAAAAATGCCAGGTGATTAAGCCAGTCATCGTTCAGCAGAAATTCCCGTTCTGTAGGCAATTCATTTATTTCAGACAGAATCAAATAGACAATATTTTTCAGTGCCCCAATTTTCGTTGAATTAACGACAAGCAACAACTTCACATTTACCATTGTTTGATTTTAGATTTTCCACACTCATGTTTATAGGCTTTAAATGTACAATTTTATTTGAAACTTTCTAATTGCAACACAGTACTACCGACTCTGCTAACCAGGTGTAACAGACGACAACATGGCGCTTTGCGCACTCTGATTGGTCGACAAGGCTGGGATATGGGAACTTCATAACGTTTCGTTGCGAACTGAACAGGCGCATTCGATAATATCTGAGCATAACAACCACGAGCAGAGTAAATTATTGCACGCTGACGGGGAGTTCCGAGTGCATTTTTTGAAATTATTAAAATATATTATATTAAAAAAGAGGCCTTGCGTGCCACTTTCGGACAGCTGGCGGTTCACAAGTGGCCCGTGGGCCGTGGTTTGGGAACCTCTGCCCTAGAACTACCATGGGGTCCAACTGGACACCTATGTCAACTTTCGTGATATCATAATAGGTATTTGGAGGTCAAAGAATTACTCCAGCAGTCGACAGCCATTCGCTGTATATTTCTTTTTTTCTTGTGTGGATAATTCTTCATTGATACTTTCTAGCTTCCTCACAACAGCGTTAGGCCATTGTAGTATCTATAGTTAATTTAATTATTGTTTTATCACATCTTTAATGACATAATGTACTTCATTTTTCAAATTTGCTCAACATACCAAGCGTAGTCAAACATTACAAACTCCCGGCATTATATTTTCATATTTTGTATTTTCTGTGAATTGAAACTCATGACGCGTGGGAATGTCCAGAGTGCAGTGATGTTATTTCTTTGCTCAACTCATCGCAATTCAACTCAACTCATTGTAATGTTTCGTAAGTAAAAATGTAGAAATCTGTATAATGTGAATTCACGGCATCAAGGGAAATAAATTCAAAAGATGTTTTAAAGGAACGCGGGAGACAAGAAAAATATTATTTGTTGTTGAGTATAAATAAAGACTGTGTAATGCAAACACTTAGTTCGAAGAACGTGTGGCATAATATCTAAGGAACTATATTGTCACTCTGATCAATAGCTACTGAAATAAATTTTAAGTAATTGCGATATATTTGATGTCTTGTATGTGGCGTCGTGTGGTAGATAATATCACAATATATTTGATGTCCAGTATGTGGCGTCGTGTGGTAGATAATATCACAATGGTGATATTCTACCTACGGGATACTATATCTACTGCCCCCAAGACAGTGGGGAGCCCCAGGAAATATTGTCCGAGTGAGCAATTGTCATATATGTATACTTAAATATACTGCAGCAGTTTTAGTCCCAATGCTGCACGTCCAGGACGTCCCATACTCTTCACCCATTTCTTTTAGCGCGTCTTTTCGAAGAACAAAGCGCTATTTGCCTAGGGTTTGCATTACCGATAACCGGTTATGCAAACCCTGGAGGGGAGTCCCTTATTCCCCTGTGTTGCTCCGATACACTCGAGCATGCTCTGACCTTTTGTAGTTCGAGTGAGCCGGCAGACGATACACTATTTCTGACCTTTTATTTAGTATTTTCAGTGTGTTTCTTTGATACTTTGATTGTTGACATTATTTTGAACAGTGTGTTTTTTGGTGTCCTTACTGGAGTTACAATTCAGGTAAGTGAATTTTACACAAGTACGCACATAACCTAACTAACGCAAGAATATTGTCTACCGATTTAAATTTTTTTAAAGAATATTTTGATTAAAAATAACTTTGTTGGATAGTTGCGCATAATTAACATGGTTAGTAAAGGTGCTGCATGCAGCATTTTTCTTCGATCGTATTTTAATTGGAAAAATATAGAAAATAGAGAACCTAGCTTCTATATTTTCAAGTCAAAATAACAGTAGACTTTGCATGATAACAATTTTGTGTAAATAAACAATGTTAAAAGGTATTCAGATTAATGACATATTGTCCTAAACAGGTTTAAGTGATAAGACATTAGATACCATATTTAAAATTTATAGATAGGTCGATCCTATGCGGACACCTGTAGCTGTAATTATAGCATATATTTTTAACGGTTTTTTTTGTTTGTCAGTATAATAACACATTTTAAGTTTAATATATAAACGTGGCTCAACAATTGACTGCCAACTAGCAGAACAGATAAATAATAAACGCCAGTACTGGAAAAATGTTCTTGAACGAGTTTGTTCATAAGCTTGAATATAATTACTATGGCAGAGCGTGGTTTACCTTTCAGAGGAGATAAGGAAACATTTGGTTCTCCTCACAATGGCAATTTCCTTGGATTACTCGATCTGATTATAGCAAAATTTGATCCTTTTCTAGCAAGCCATATAAAAAAAATTTGGAATAAAGGATCAGGTGTCACATCTTATCTTTCTAAAACAATATGTGATGAATTTATCCAAATTATGGCACATAAAGCAAGAGACTCAGTCTTGGATGATTTAAGAACTGCAGGGTACTTCAGTTTATCTGTAGATTCCACTCCAGACCGGTCCCATATCGATCAGCTCACTGTTATTGTGAGGTATGTTTCACCAGATGATGGGCTCAATATTGAACGTTTTCTAACTTTCCTAGAGATGGGTAGCCACACAGGGGAAAGTATGGCTAAGATGGTGCACAACTACCTTACAAATGAGTGCAAAATAGATTTTATTAAGTGTCGAGGCCAGTCATATGACAATGGTGCCAATATGTCTGGCAAATACAAGGGTATGCAAGAAATAATATTGAAGATTAACAAGTATGCTATGTATATTCCATGTGCTGGTCATTCCCTGAATCTTGTTGGTAGAGTAGCAGTTGACTGTTGTTTAGATGCAGTAAACTGTTTTGGAATTGTTCAAGAGATATATAATTTCTTTTCATCATCTACAAATAGATGGGCAGTACTGTTGTCATTCTTCAAAGATGATTCAAAAGTTCCAAAGTCTTTGTCAAAGACTAGATGGGAAGCACATTCAATGGCCACAATTACAATACTTGATAGTTATGATGGATTAATTTCTGCATTGCATGAGCTGCATATTGATACTACAGAGAAAAGCGAAACAAGAAATCAAGCAATAAACATTTTGAATAAAATAGAGGAGTTTGAATTTATGGTATTGTTATATTTGTGGAGTTACTTGCTAGAGGAATTTCACAAGACTAGGCAATCACTGCAAGACCCCCCAAATTAGTCTAGATGTATGTAGGAAATTGTATGCTTCACTTTCGGATTTTGTTAAAGGTTCCAGGAATCTTTTTGATCATCTTGAAGAAGAAGCAACGAAAAAATTGCCTGATGTTGATTACAAGAAAAGAAGATATAGAAGAAGGCATATCAATGATGATGAAGATGAAGCTTTAGAGAACCTTGAGCCAAGAGACAAGTTCAGAATGAAAACATTTTTACCTGTGATGGATGCATTAGAGTCACGTCTGGCACAGAGGGCCTCAGTATACGATGATGCTGCAAAAAAGTTTTCATTCTTAACAAAACTAGAAGCTACAGAAGAAGAGATTCATGAAGGAGTTAGTGCTTTATGCCAAACATATCCTGAAGATGTGGACATGAATCTTGTAGGAGAAGTCAAGCATTTTCATCAATATGTTAGACATAGTCAAGCCCATAGTTCAGCTGAACAAGATAGTCTCGGCTACCCGGAGAATGTTCTGTCTACAGCTCTTCACCGCTGCCAATCTATTAGTCGTGCCGAGGCTCTCTCTTCCAGGCCGAAACCACGCAATAGTAGACCTATTCTCTCACTTACCTACCATCCTCATAATATTGCTGCCAAGAATATTCTCATGAGGCATCTACCCATCCTCCAGGCAGACCCGGCCACTCACTGTGTCTTCTTAGAAGCCCCACTTGTGGCATACAGGCGGGATCGTAACCTGAGGGATGTTCTGGTTCATAGCACTCTATCACAATCCCAT
Organism: Cepaea nemoralis; assembly: GCA_014155875.1. Taxonomy (NCBI): domain Eukaryota; kingdom Metazoa; phylum Mollusca; class Gastropoda; order Stylommatophora; family Helicidae; genus Cepaea; species Cepaea nemoralis. Next base: position 124,044 of record JACEFZ010027528.1, on the reverse strand, counting down.
CATTCTCTTCCTGGCACGACTGCATGTCTTCGATCTCGTTGTAAGACTTGTCCATATGTCCTTCAAACCACAAGTCTCACTTTCCCTAAGACTACTTTCCACATCCGAGAGGGTTTCTCATGTACGAGTCGCAACGTCATCTATGCGATCATCTGCACACGTTGCGACATGAGGTATCTTGGAGAGACGGGCCTTCGTCTTGCGGACAGATTTAGACAACATTTATCCGATATCGACAGTTGTGCCAAGAAACCGGTACCCCTACACTTCAACAGTTCCCACCACTGTGGGGTTGCCGACATACGTGTTACGGCGATAAAATCGTGCACATCTCACGAACGCGATCGCAAGATATTGGAAAACCGTCTTATTTTCCAGTTGGGTTCACTTTCCCCTCACGGCCTCAATGTCCAACACAGTTTTATTTAAGTCCCCCATGCCCCTTATCCACAACCCCCCCCCCCTCCATCGCCGCCATCTTATAGTCCACTTCATAGCCATTTGCATGTCCTTCGCAGGACGTGGTAGTCACCACTAGCATTATCTCTGCTTTCTGTGACTTCTTGTTTGGTTTGCATGGGGTCGTTTCTCATTGCGTTCTTAACTACCGTCACTTGTGAACTTGGCGGAATTGCGTACTGCATCCGTTACATCGCAACAGAGTTACACATCCATATTTTTCTATTCGCTCTCCTGGGCGCACCCTGATCCCCCTAGCGCGGTTTCCCTCACTGGTTGAATTAACCAATCACCGAGTTTCTGGCTGTACTGACCTTTAGGCAGTTGACCCCTTTACACAACATCCGTTCCATTCCAGCCTTGGATAGCCGTCTCAAGCTTTGACGCAGATGAGTTGATATTTAGACATTTATGTAGTGTCGATCGTGTATTAGTTAATCTATTTTTGTGTGTTTGTTCTGTGCTGACGAAGGCTTTGGCCGCAACGTCCATTGTTTTTTGTAGTTGTGCTTTGGTAAAACTCTCAACCTACTTCTCGTTTTTCAGGATCTGTATAGGGTAATATTAAACGATCGTGTCCAATCAGCATTTCCTAATGTAGAAGAAATTTTGAGATTGTTTCTTAGTATGATGGTTGCAAATTGCTCTGGAGAAAGATCTTTTTCTCAGCTGAAGAGGATAAAAAATGAATTTAGAACAACAATGACTGAAGATAAATTATGTTCCCTCAGTCTCATGTGCATAGAAAGGGACAAACTACGCAGTTTATCATTTGAGGATGTCATCAGTGACTTTGCTCAGGCAAAGGCAAGAAAGAAAATATTTTAGTTAAGTATAATTTCTTAATCCTTATAACATGTTTCAAGAGATTAGATAATAAGCCTGTGTAAATTGTGCCTTTTAAAAGAGCTTTTGTTTCTTTTTACCAGAGTTTGCATTTTTAAGTTTGTTATGAATAAAAATGATTTTAAGTTAAAGATTGATTATTTCACTATCAATGTACTTCTTAATTGTATTTCAGTTTAACCCTCTAGGTATCCGAAAATTATATTTGTCACTGACATAGAATATCTGGACTTATAAAGGACCCCATATTTCAAATAGCTTACGGCCTTATCAAATCTAAATCCGGCCCTGAATATACGCTTAATTCCACTGGTATGTGTGCTTGCTTAATTAATATTTTGGCAGGCACTTGTGCATGTGCCTCATAATGATAGTGAATATTATCATAAAGACTTTTCATGGCTAGAAGAAACAGATGATATCGATGTCCGTCTTTGATTACGAGAGTCGCTGATGTTTGCCTGGAGTTATATTTGACCCTAGCAAAGATAAGTCGCCATTTGATGTATTCAGCTGCAATGACTCTCAATCACCGAATATGTAACATATTCTACCTTAATTTACTTTCTAATATGAGAATTTGGTGGCAAAATACATTTCTTGATCTGCTCATCACTGTCTCGGCATTAAGCCATAACTGTGACAAATCCTTCCTACTTACCATTTCCCGTTATCTATTTTTATTATGTCCAAACCTACTGTTTGAAACTGAATCTGTTACATGTCACGAGGTTCCAGCGACAAGCCCCAGGGTTTCTTTGAGAGAATTGCACTGGTGAACCAAATGACGTACGCTGGAATCGAACCCACAACCTTCTGAACGCGCGCAGGGGGTGTAGCCACCACGCTTGTCCTGTCTAGAAATTTACTCTCATAACAGTCTATTTAAATGTCTCCCCATTGTAAGCCTCTGTCGCTGTCATATGTAAACTACCTACCATATCCTGAATCCATCTACGTTGTGGTCTTCCTCTTTTCCGACTCTTTTATACACTACATGAGAGGAATCATCATCGAGGGACGTAACATCAATATCATAAGATTTGAGAGGAATAATCATTGAAGGACTAAACATAAATTTAGTTTAGTCGTTTAGTCGACGGATCAACATCACGGCACACAGGTGTAACCCATAAGTGCTCCGTTCTTCTCTTAACTGAAGTCTGAGCCTGGAGAAACTCAACTCTGTGCACGAACTCCGTAGCACTGGCGAGAATACTTTGGATTGATTTTTATCTCCAAATTTTGCCCGAACAGCGCCGTTAGGCTACTCTTTAAGACGAAACATCAGTAACATTAGATATGAGATGATTCATCATCGGGGTCGTAACATCAATAACATTAGATATGAGAGGAATCATCATTGACTGACGTAACATCGATAACATTAGATATGAGCGGAATCAACATTGACATACGTAACATAAATAACATTAGATATGCGGATGATACAGTGTTCATTGCAGACAATGAGTAGAATCTGCAACATTCAGTAAATGCGGTTGTTGCACACAGTGAACAACTAGGGTTACAATTAAATTGTATGAAGACACAGATTATGGTCGTCACTAGGAAGAAGTAAATACCACAATATAGTATACAGGTAAATGGGAATATTCTTAAAGAAGTGAATTGGTATAACTATCTCGAAACAGCCATAACATTTGATAGGAGATGCCTTGACGAGATTAGAACAAAAATCGCCATGGCGAAGTTAGCCTTTATCCAGACGGAAAACATACTGACTAATAAGAAGATGTCAATTGCAACGTAAAAAAGACCGTTGAGGTGCTAAATAGAACCTGTACGTTTGTATGGATGAGAAGCGTCGATAATTAGCTGACAAGCTGAAAACATCTAATGTCTGTGGAAATTCGGTTTCTGAGGAAAATGCAAAGAATACCACGGGCAGACAGAAACACCAATGACGAAGTCTTACAAGAATCAAACCAAAGCCGTAAATTGATTAGAGAAATTAGACGTAGACAGTCACAATTTTTAACACGTTATTAATATTTTGTATGTTTTTACATTTTTTTTTTATCCCACGCCACTTTTCTTTTATAAATTTATGTTCACCATTGTGGATTTTGTTGTAAGGTATGTACACTATACCTGTGTTTAGTATATCACTTTTTCGCAGGAGTTGCACGGACCTAACGGTTTTTATTTTCTATTCGTACATCCTTCTGCATACGTTACTTTTCCTATGAATATAGCAACTCGTTTCAATCCTTGTAGTGTTTCATAGATAAATATATGGAAATCTGTATAATGGAAATTTATAGAATCAAGGGAAATAAATAAATTTCAATAAAATTTCTAAGAAACAAGGGAGACAAGCACAATAATTTATTAGAGTCTAAATAAAAGCCGTGTAATGCAAACATATAAATTGAAGAACGTATAACATAATATCTAAGACAATATATATACCACTTCTGTTCAAAAACTATAAAGTAAATGGTAAGTAGTTGCGATATCTTAGATATCCTGTATGTGAACTCATTTGATAGATAATATATAACGATAGTTCACTGTAACTATAGGATAATATATTTAGGGCAATATCCGTTTGGTCATTATAGTATACAATTACATGATGTTAATATTGTTGTCAGGCACATGTGCATGTGCCTCATACTGATAGCAAATATTGTCGTAGAGACTATTAATGGAGTGAGGAAACATATGATATGGATGTTCGCATTTGAAACACAGGAGGATTACGACTGTCGCTAAATTTTGCCGTAACTCAGGAGTTATATTTGATCCCAGCAAAGACAAGCCACTGTTTGGGGTGTTCATCTGCAATGACGCTCAGTCTCACAACATGTAACAACATACTTTACCTTAGTTTTCTTTCTAATACAAGAAATTGGTGACAAAACACACCCGTGTGTTACCCTTTACTTGTTCTGCTCATCACTATCTCGGCATTAAGTCATAACTGACAAAACCTAGCTACTTTTCGTTTACCGCCTTCTATTTTTGTTAGGTCCACAACTACTTTTTATGTGGACCAGAATCTGTTAAAGATCAAGGGCATCAACTTCGTTGCACCAGGTTTTATCCCATATGGCCCTGTATCTTTCCGCAAGTCGGCTTGCCGAACGTATCGCAGAAAGTACAAACTATGAAACTTCAACGACACTCTCCAGGGTTTCTTTGAGAAAACGTTATTCGTGAACAGAACGACTTTTGCCGGAACCGAACGACTTTTGCCGGAACCGAACGACTTTTGCCGTGAACCGAACGACTTTTGCCGGAACCGAACCAACAACCATAGGAACGCGAGGCTGGTGACGTAACCACTTCGCTTTTCATGTTTAGAACTTTACTCCCATAACAGTCTATTTAAATGTCTCTCCATTGTAAGCCTCTGTCACTGTCATGTGTAAACTACCTGTCACATCTTGAATTTGTCTACGTTGTGGCCTTCCTCTTTTCCACCTCCATGGCCCACTATATGAGAGGGATCACCATTGAGGTATGTGACATCAATAACATTAGATATGAGAGGAATAGCCATTGGGGCAGTATGCATAATAGAAATTCAGAGCATCATCATCATCATCATCATCATCATCATCATCATCATCATCATCATCATCATAATCACCATCATCATCATCATCATCATCATCAGCATCATCATCATCATCATCATCACCATCATCATCATCATCATCATCATCATCATCACATGACCTGCCAACTGACGTAGGCATTCATGGCTCTCCACAGATCTCGGTCTTTGGGTCACCTCTGAAAATGATTTGCCATGAAGTCTTGGGAAGATAATGTGGTGATTTCCGCTTGCCTTCCACATCCACATGGTGATCTTTTACCTCTACTAGTGACAGTAATTAGGGATACACACAGTGGATAGTGGAAAAGAAGAAGCAACAAAGACAGTTATGATCTGTTTAAGTCCCAGCTAATCACTGGTATCATGAATGGCTGGGGCATATAGAAAGAATGGAAGATAATAGGGTAACAAAACTCGTTTATACTCAAGAAATAAATGATCGTAGACCCCGAGGTAGACCAAGAAGACGATGGAGAGATAATATACATACATACGGTCAACCAGAGAGACGAATGGAGACGGATTGTATCTGCAGCAAAGAACCTCAATGGCTCGGAACGCTGAAGAAGAAGAAGAAGAAGAAGAAGAAGAAGAAGAAGAAGAAGAAGAAGAAGAAGAAGAAGAAGAAGAAGAAGAAGAAGAAGAAGAAGAAGAAGAAGAAGAAGAAGAAGAAAAAGAAGAAGAAGTGTACATGAAGGCTGTTTAATGCAAATAGTTAGTTTGAAGAAAGTACAGCTTGATATTTAAGAAAACGTATAGTCACTCTTTGCTTAGAAATTGAAAAACAACACAACAGTCAAAATACGCAATAGTGCACAAAATAATTCAGAAGCTTACTATTAAAAGAACAAGTACATCAGCAGACTGTCTAAAAACTAAATATGGGAAAATTATAACAGAAAAAGATCAGATTCTACATGTATGGACAGATTATGTGAAAAACCTGTATAATGATAACAGAGAGGAACAGTATGATATTAGATGTAATAATGAAGGCCCACAGATTTTAAAGATTGAGGTTCAAAATGTTCTTAAGCATATGAAAACTGACAAGGCCCGCGGTGCAGATAACATCACAACAGAAATGATTAAAGCTTTAGAAGAATTTGGATTAGAGCAAGTCACCAGACTGCTGAACACATTATATGATACTGGAGATATAGCTTCTGATTTATGTAATTTTGTACTTATTGCAATCAGAAAGAAATTAGGAACCTTGGAATGTGATCAACATCGAACTATTAGTATAATGAATCACATCACAAAGATCTTGTTACGAATTATCATGCAAAGAGTGAAGAAGAAAATACAACCTGAAATAGGGGAAGAACAATGTGGGTTTGTAGAAGGAAAGGGTACAGTAAATGCTGTGTATATGCTGCGAACAGTTATTGAGCGTGCTATAGAGGTAAACAAGGATTTACACCTTTGCTTTATTGACTACACAAAGGCTTTTGATAGAGTTAGACATGTCAACATGGTGGATATGCTTGCAGATCTACAAATTAATGGGAAAGAGATCAGACTCATAAAACAACCTATATTGGAAACAACAAGCTGCCATAAGGACTGATAATAAAGTGGACAATATCAACCTATTAAGAGAGGTGTTAGGCAGGGATGTGAAATGTCTCCAGATCTTATTTTCCTATACAGTGAAAATATTTTCAGAAATGTAGAAGACATAAATGGAATCAGCATTGAAGGACGAAGCATAAATAACATTAGATATGCAGATGATACAGTATTGATTGCAGACAATGCACAGGATCTGCAATAATTAGTAGACGCGGTTGTTATCCACAGTGAACAGCTGGGGTTGGAATTAAATTGTAAGAAGACACAGGTTATGGTCGTCACTAGGAAGAACGAAGTACCACAATGTAATATACAAGTAAATGGGAATATTCTTCAACAAGTGAATCGGTACAATTATCGCGGAACAGTCATAACATCTTATGGGAGATGCCTTGAAGAGATTAGAACAAGAATCGCAATGGCGAAAGTAGCTTTTAGCAAGATGAAAAACACTCTGACCAATAAAAATATGTCAGTTGAAACGAGAAAAAGAGTGCTGAGGGGATGCATAGAGCCTGTTCTTTCGTATGGATGTGAAACTTCGACAATGTGCAGTCAAGCTGAAAAACATCTGATGGCTGCAGAAATGTGGTTTCTGAGGAAAATGCAAAGAATACCATGGACAGATAGAAAAACCAATGGCCAAGTACTACAGGAGACAGATGAAAATCGTAGATTGATTAGAGAAATTAGACGTAGACAGTCAAAACATTTTCGACATGTTATGAGAAGAAATGGACTGGAGAACTTAGTGACAACTAGCAAGATCGAAGGGAACAGACCAAGAGGAAGACCGAGAGGAAAATATATGTATGGCTTGGCCACATGGCATGGACGAGACACGAACACTGAGCTGATCCACGACTCTGGTGATCGAGTGAAATGGCGAGTCATGACCGCCCACGCTTTCCGGCATGGCACATGATTGATTGATTGATAGTCACTCTGATATATATACACTAAAATACATGTTAAGTAATTGTGATATCTTAGACGTCCAGTATGTGATCTCATGTTGTAGATAATATCACAAATGAAGGGCATTCTACCCAAGGGATATTATATCTAGTGCAATATCCGTTTAATAGCTATAAAAGGAATACTTCTTCTGTTAATTATTTTGGCAGGCATATGTATATGTTCCTCGTAATGACAGCAAATGTGGACGTAGAGACTATTAATGGCGCTAAGAAACAGATGATATCGATGTTCGTCTTTGATACACAAGTGGAGTATGACAGTCGCCGATGTTTGCCTTAAGGATGCAGATTTCGCTGCTAACAGATGTTACTAATTTTTATAAATTTGGAAGAGATATTTCTGTATTTGACCAATATTTTAATACTTTGTGTATCATATTTTCTTATCTTACTGTTGAAATGATACATAGGATCTGTACTTTTGTCTGGGTGTGAAACGTAGAACAATGAGCAGACGAGTTGAAAATCATATGTTGGCATTTAAAATAGGTTTCTGGAGAAAGTCGTAATGTCTTGTATAGACACAATGATATGTAGTGAATGTGTAAACTCCTTGCTTTGATCCGAAATGAATGAATCACTGAAAAACGAGAAGTAGGTTGAGAGCTTTACCAAAGACAACTACAAAAAACAATGAACGTTGCGGCCAAAGCCTTCGTCAGCACAAAACAAACAAACAAAAATCGATTAAACTAATACACGATCAACAATACATGAATGTCTAAATATCAACTCATCTGTGTCCAAGCTTTAGACGGCTATCGATGGCTGGAATGGAACGGATGTTGTGTAAAAGGGGTCAACTGCCTAAAGGTCAGTACAGCCAGAAACTCGGTGATTGGTTAATTCAACCGGTGAGGGAACCCGCGTTAGGGGGATCGGGGTGCGCCCAGGAGAGCGAATGGAAAAATATGGATCTGTCACTCTGAGGCGATGTAACGGGTGCAGTACACAATTCCGCCAAGTTCGAAACGCTGCTGTGGGCAATATATGTGCAGGCCAGCAATCGTTTGCTATCAAAAGGTAGCACAAGTGACGGTAGTTCAGAACGCAATGAGAAACGACCCCATGCAAACCAACCAAGAAGTCACAGAAAGCAGAGATACTGCTGGTGGTGACTCCCAAGTCCTGCGAAGGACTTGCAACTGGCTATGAAGTTGACTATAAGGTAGCGGAGATGGAGGGGGGGGGGGGTTGTGGATAAGGGGCGTAGGGGATTTAAATAAAACTGTGTTGGACATTGAGGCCGTGAGGGGAAAGTGAACCCAATTGGAAGATAAGACGGTTTTCCAATGTCTTACGATCGCGTTCGTGAGATGTGCACGATTTTATCGCCGTAACACGTATGTCGGCAACCCCACAGTGGTCGGAACTGTTGAAGTGTAGGGGTACCGGTTTCTTGGCACCACTGTCGATATCGGATAAATGTTGTCTAAATCTGTCCGCAAGACGAAGACCCGTCTCTCCAAGATACCTCATGTCGCAACGTGTGCAGATGATCGCATAGATGACGTTGCGACTCGTACATGAGAAACTCTCCCGGATGTGGAAAGTAGTCTTAGGGAAAGTGAGACTTGTGGTTTGAAGGACATATGGACAAGTTTTACAACGAGATCGAAGACATGCAGTTGTGCCAGGAAGAGACTGATGGGATTGTGATAGAGTGCTATGAACCAGCACATCCCTCAGGTTACGATCACGCCTGTATGCCACAAGTGGGGCTTCTGAGAAGACACCGCGAGTGGTCGAGTCTGCCTTGAGGATGGGTAGATGCCTCATGAGAATATTCTTGGCAGCAATATTATGAGGATGGTAGGTAAGTGAGAGAATAGGTCTACTATTGCGTGGTTTCGGCCTGGAAGAGAGAGCCTCGGCACGACTAATAGACTGGCAGCGGTGAAGAGCTGTAGACAGAACATTCTCCGGGTAGCCTCGAAGGCGGAAGAAATCCAACATTTCGTGGGCTTTTTGACGGAAGTCGTTGTTATCATGACAAAGCCGTCGGAGACGTAGGAGTTGTGAGAAAGGAATGAAATCCTTGCAAGAGGGAGGATGGGAGGGGTTGTAGAGCAGGAATGCATGTGAGGCAGTCGGTTTATAGTAAACCGTCGTGCTTAGGCCAGCAGAACCTAAGGAAACTGTTATGTCTAGGAAATTAACAGCCGACGAGGAAATAGTGGAGGTGAGTCTGATGCTAGGATGAAAGTTAGAGAAAAAGGCAATAAAGTCCTGGAGGTCAGACAATGGCATGTCTGAAACACCAAAACAGTCATCGATATACCTCCTATAGAGCTCCGGGAGCCTACCAGTGTATTGACTCCATACCTGGTGTTCAAGATAGCCCATGAAAAGACAGGCATAACTCGGACCCATCTTAGTACCCATGGCAACCCCGCTGATCTGGTCAAAATAGTCCCCATTGAACTCAAATGAATTGAGGTTAAGGACTAACTCTGCCAGACGCAACAATGGTCCGGTGGCTATGGTGGGGCCGCGTCTTTTTTCTAAGAAAAATTCCAAGGCTTTAAGGCCGTCAGAGTGAGGAATAGATGTGTAGAGTGAAGTCACATCTAAAGTAAAGATGTGGTGCTGAGAAGGGGTGGTGAAGCTGATGGAATCGAAGATGGAGATAGCATGGTTGGTGTCTTTGATATATGAGGGGAGGCTAGCAACCAACGGCTGAAATATGCTGTCAAGGAACTCTGAAATCCGTTCAGTAGGGCAAGAGCAGGCCGAGACGATGGGTCTGCCTGGGTTTCCTAGCTTGTGTGTCTTGGGCAGCATGTACAAGGTGGGTTTGCCCAAGCAACTATCATGAATGATCAGCGACGTGGCGGAGCTAGGCAGGAGGCCTTGTCTGATGATGGCATTCGTCACACTCTTGACTTCGGTGTTGTTAATGACCGTCCCGTCTTCTGTCCGTGGTCTGTAAGAAGTGGCATCCCCAAGTTGTTTGTTACCTTCCTGTATATACAAGTCCTTACTCCAAACCACTATCGCTCCTCCCTTGTCGGCAGGCTTGATAACAATATCATCACGGCGTTTCAAATGTGTGAGCGCCTGTTGTTCCTCCGCTGTAAGGTTCGAGTGCCTTAGTGGTTTGAATTTCAATTGTTCTATGTCGAAGAGCGTCTTCTCGATGTAGAGATCTAAAGCCTTGGATGCTCCTGCAGGAGGGACCCACGTGGATCTGCGTTTAGAGAGGTGGGAGAAGTGATCGGTGGGATCCGAGGAGTTGTCCTTAGTAGGTTGATTACTGAAGTGATATTGCAACCTGAGAGTGCGATGGAAACGATGGACGTCCTGCAGTAATGCATATCTGTCGCAAGAGGGACGCAGAGGTATGAAACGGAGGCCTTTACTAAGGACCGACTTCTCCGGTGCTGATAGGGGGAGATCAGGGGGTATGCACACAACTAAATTGTCGGAAACAATGATGGGGTGAGCCGGGTGAGAAGAGGCGGAAGGAGTAGGGATAGAGGCACGAAGTTTGGTTAACTTAGTTTTTTTAGCCGTGGAAAGACATTTATATAAGTGGTGATTAGTACTATTGATGATACAGCGTATCACCCAATACAAGAAATAATTATCTGAGGTAAGATGTTTAAGATGCCGATCGAGGGTGGAAATACAAGAGCTAATGTCAGACAAATGGCGCGCATGGTTGTCAGCAATACAGAGCATGCGAAGGGTAGCACATTTAAGCTCAATTTTAGATAAACGTCTACTACAGCTGTCGTGAAGAGAACCCGCCGATGGGTTAAATCTAGAAGTGAACCCACGTGGGGTGAGATGAAGTCGTAGGCAGTTCTGCAGGAAGTTAAAATGACATGTAATACGAGTCTTTTTGTAGATGTTAAGAGCCAAGTCGGTGGCTGTGATTTTAATATCCGTTGGTAGAAGAGAAAAGCAGACGATGATGTATGATCTCAACTGTTGGAATAACTGAGGTGAGTCGGTTGAAGGCATAGCGGCAAATGGTAAAGAAAATATTGAGACGAGACCGATGTGAAGGCCTAGTCATGAAATGGGGTCACCGGGTGTACAAGGCGTATGCACAAAGGAAATGGGCGGTAAAATTGATAGAATAGCCAGTGGGAAGGGCAGTAATGGGGCAGCGTGGCAGACGGTGGACGTGTAGACACAAATAATAAGCACACAACACACACTGAATGGACTAGTAAAAACCAACAAAAACTTAACAGACTATGGGGACGGAACGTGAAACATATAGTAGCAGTTGGTGGGAATGAAGCGTGGTTATCGAGAATAAGGTGAACTGCGGTAAAACTTGAAAAGCAATGAATGAATCACTGAAAAACGAGAAGTAGGTTGAGAGCTTTACCAAAGACAACTACAAAAAACAATGAACGTTGCGGCCAAAGCCTTCGTCAGCACAAAACAAACAAACAAAAATCGATTAAACTAATACACGATCAACACTACATGAATGTCTAAATATCAACTCATCTGTGTCCAAGCTTTAGACGGCTATCGATGGCTGGAATGGAACGGATGTTGTGTAAAAGGGGTCAACTGCCTAAAGGTCAGTACAGCCAGAAACTCGGTGATTGGTTAATTCAACCGGTGAGGGAACCCGCGTTAGGGGGATCGGGGTGCGCCCAGGAGAGCGAATGGAAAAATATGGATCTGTCACTCTGAGGCGATGTAACGGGTGCAGTACACAATTCCGCCAAGTTCGAAACGCTGCTGTGGGCAATATATGTGCAGGCCAGCAATCGTTTGCTATCAAAAGGTAGCACAAGTGACGGTAGTTCAGAACGCAATGAGAAACGACCCCATGCAAACCAACCAAGAAGTCACAGAAAGCAGAGATACTGCTGGTGGTGACTCCCAAGTCCTGCGAAGGACTTGCAACTGGCTATGAAGTTGACTATAAGGTAGCGGAGATGGAGGGGGGGGGGGGGTTGTGGATAAGGGGCGTAGGGGATTTAAATAAAACTGTGTTGGACATTGAGGCCGTGAGGGGAAAGTGAACCCAATTGGAAGATAAGACGGTTTTCCAATGTCTTACGATCGCGTTCGTGAGATGTGCACGATTTTATCGCCGTAACACGTATGTCGGCAACCCCACAGTGGTCGGAACTGTTGAAGTGTAGGGGTACCGGTTTCTTGGCACCACTGTCGATATCGGATAAATGTTGTCTAAATCTGTCCGCAAGACGAAGACCCGTCTCTCCAAGATACCTCATGTCGCAACGTGTGCAGATGATCGCATAGATGACGTTGCGACTCGTACATGAGAAACTCTCCCGGATGTGGAAAGTAGTCTTAGGGAAAGTGAGACTTGTGGTTTGAAGGACATATGGACAAGTTTTACAACGAGATCGAAGACATGCAGTTGTGCCAGGAAGAGACTGATGGGATTGTGATAGAGTGCTATGAACCAGCACATCCCTCAGGTTACGATCACGCCTGTATGCCACAAGTGGGGCTTCTGAGAAGACACCGCGAGTGGTCGAGTCTGCCTTGAGGATGGGTAGATGCCTCATGAGAATATTCTTGGCAGCAATATTATGAGGATGGTAGGTAAGTGAGAGAATAGGTCTACTATTGCGTGGTTTCGGCCTGGAAGAGAGAGCCTCGGCACGACTAATAGACTGGCAGCGGTGAAGAGCTGTAGACAGAACATTCTCCGGGTAGCCTCGAAGGCGGAAGAAATCCAACATTTCGTGGGCTTTTTGACGGAAGTCGTTGTTATCATGACAAAGCCGTCGGAGACGTAGGAGTTGTGAGAAAGGAATGGAATCCTTGCAAGAGGGAGGATGGGAGGAGGTGTAGAGCAGGAATGCATGTGAGGCAGTCGGTTTATAGTAAACCGTCGTGCTTAGGCCAGCAGAACCTAAGGAAACTGTTATGTCTAGGAAATTAACAGCCGACGAGGAAATAGTGGAGGTGAGTCTGATGCTAGGATGAAAGTTAGAGAAAAAGGCAATCGGGCTAACATAACTGGTCAGGTCAGCTGGCACGTGACATGCATGTTACTTGAGACGATTAAGGTTGATTCGGGACATTGTGTTGTGTTCGTGTGTAATATTATACATGTGATAATATGCGCAAGCCACTCGTTGCTGTATGACCCCGTAGCTGTTACGTACACTTCCGTCTTCCCCGACTAGTGTCAGTGATAACATGTCTGCACTATGACTATGAGAAAGGCTTAGTTGGACACTCTGCTAACTTGGTTATAGTTGTGTATACTACAATACAAAGTGTCTTATGTTTATTGATGTCAGGATGTTCTTTGGTGTTACTCGGTGGACCACCCTACCGGATATAAAAAAGAGAGAGAAGGGCGACCATTTTAACTTTCAGATGCAATGTTTCCGATCCCCTGACTTGACGGTGTGTTGGGGAATGAACAGGCGGACACATTGGCTGGCTCGGTAAAACATGGTGGAGTATTGATGCATGACAAGACAGACGTGGTTTCGGCCGTGTGGGAGCACGTGTACACCTCGTAGGAGCAAATGGATAACCATAGCCTGGTAAAAATGAGACAGCGAGATGTGACGAGGCGATCTGGCCGACGATCGACGCTCAGAGGAAAGGCGAGACGGTCATATAATCAGATTGCTACTGGAAATATTAGTGTTGGAACACTTCGCTGGCTGCTGAGGATGGGAACGGAGCGCTTATGGGAATGCCCAGAATGTTGTGATGTCGGTTCCTAAATCAATCAATCAATCAAACTTGACAATCGACAGCTTTTTTCTGTAGTATTCCTCTTACCCACGTGTCTCAGATGTATTTTTATTGATGTAACTGAAAGCAGCGCACCACGTGGTCTGGTCGTAGCCATTACCCTCGTATCTCGGATGCATCATTACACATATGACCGGATGCGACGCCATCTTTGACTGGCTTAAGCCAGTGAACGCGTGCACTGGATGTAGTCCATAGAAATGTGACCAGATTAAGCACCATCTTTGATCGGTTTTAGAGAGTGACCATGTATACTGGCTGTATCCCTTACATATGTGATCGGAAGCACCACCATCTTTGACTGAGTTAACCATTACCTACTGTTCAGCATGCATCGTTATGCATGTGATCATTTGTATGTAACGCCCTCATGTGGTCTGGTTGAAGACATTAACCACGTGACCGGAATTATTCCTTGTATATGTGCAAGTGTAAGTAGTTGTACACCATCACACAGCCCAGAGACGATTCGTGTGTCTTTACCACTTCGCCATTTGTATCATGACAGTGTTTAAGTCCCATCAATTACAGACAATAAGCACCATTATAATATATAATCCTTTACTTTACAATTGTTATATAACCAAAAAGTCCAAGAACTTCTGACGATCGGATCCGTAAATATGCATCGAAATTGTTAATGGTAGACCTCCTAACCCATGCCGCCATCTTTAATTTTCACTTTACACATCAGGCATACTATTTATAAATATTACGTTTAATAATTAAAGTTTATCTTTTTACAAAGCCGGAAGTAGTTATGTATCTTACCGCCTGAGATTTGAAAATTCAGCTTTTTAATGCTTGTGGTAAGCGATATAACAAAGTATTTGGAGATTCAACGGCGAACCAGGAAGTCGACTCGATATCAACATGTCTCGCAACTAACATTCACACAAATGTGATGTTTATGTCAAACTTGTGTAATGGAATCACGCACATGTGATTAAAGGTACGCCAGACCTCTTTGTACTTTTACAAAATACCTGGGTGTTGTGATAACATTGATTTCTGTAAAATAAGTCTCTTTTATCACTATCGGCTGCATAATGTTTAACCCTTTTGCGAGATTACTGTGGGATGTGGATTTTATACATGAGAATTATTTTGTTAAAAGTCTAGGGGATCCCTTGGGATTTTAGGTTTGATTCTCTTTGTACTTCTAGAATGCAAGGTGATCATGGAATTCAACCACAAACACAAAAAGCAAAATATTTCACTCCTTTTTTGTAACTGTGTCTGTGCGTACTTCAACATTACCACTACACCACCCTATAAATGTAATATAGTGTTAGAGGACATTGGTTGTTTACAACATATAAAACAACCACTGTTGGGCAAACATCAACATTTACTTGACGTAAACATCAACATTTTTGGACAAAGAGTTCAGGCATTAAATCAAGATCTGCAGTAACATATATACAGTTGTAATGACCACACTGAATTGTCAGAACAGGCATGGGACTGTGTTTCAATATCAATAACACATTACCCCTATTGTCCCAAGAAAAACAATGTTATTACTAACAACAAAATAACCACTAATTGGTGCTCCTATCTTTGATCCACTTTACATATACAAAGCAAACAATGGTCTAAGTTCAGAAACCAAACATATAAAACAATTGTTTCTCACACCATTTACAATTCTTATAATTTAGAAATAATAATAAGACAGTGTCAGACTATTCAACAAAAAACAACAACCGCTATTTGGTTATACCCCTCATTGACAAAAAAAAAAAACTACTTACCTTATAAATCCATAACATGTAATAACCACACAGAAAGCATAATTGGTACTAGTAATTACACTAATTATTTAATTATAGTTCTTTTCCTTAGGTGTTGCTGTCGGTTATTCTTCTCCAGTGCGACGCAGATAATGTCCATAGTTATCCGGGGACAGAAATAAATGTACTCACATTCTGTTCTACTTACATTATGTCCACTGAAGTTGGCTGGTGAATATTTATAATCCATATTCCAAAATAAATTTATCACATATCCTCTCCATAAAGCTGAATTCAAGAATCTTATGTTGCAAGTGGCTCGGTGTCAGTGTGAAATTGAGGCCTTAGGTTGGTCATACCTTCAGGAGATGCATCTTGAGTCTGGCAAAAGGATCTTCCCTATATCACCATATCCGATTAAAAGGATGACAGCCTTTCAGCTTCTCGGCTTCTGATATCCGAATCCCAATTATGTTCACAAAGATTTTTCACCCACCTATGTTAGTCTATAACCTATTCCACGCTTGATGAAGGCATTTAGGTTGACATGGGACCAGGAAAGAGTTCTGATTCAGTCATTTCTAGTGTAGGACATGCAATGCTGTGAGTAATTCTTTCATTTCATCTGGAACTTTGTCCAAGATTGGTCTGAAGGAGGCATAGAACTGAAGAATATTAATTCCAATATACAAACTGGGAGTCACAATCAGTCAGATGATTCTTTTTTGTTGCATTATGTTAACTTTTGCTGCTGTGTGACTTTCCCTTTCGAAGGAGAATACTATATGTATCCTTTAAACTTTGGATTCCAACAGACAGATGGAGGGTCTTACTGCTGCTAGTTTTATTAAACTTGTAGGACTGTCCCATAGTCTCAATGCTTTTGCTGATTGATGATCTTTCAGGCGGTACTCCTAAGAAGTAAAGCAGACGATACACTGTTTTCGGTTACTCTGTAGATCTTTATCTTTGTAGATGTTTAGATACTGAAGTCCGTCCTGGATATTCCTACTGAAATAGGACTTCATCATTAACGTTGTCAGTCGTCTTCGAAATTGTCTTTTGCTAGCTTTGGCAGCTAATGAGTGCAGCAGTAAACTTTGGTGTATTGGTTGAGACTATATGTGTAGGACAGATTGCCATTTATCACTTAATACAGGCTGATAACCTAGGATCCAGTTTTTAGTGATTCTGTCCAAACAAAATCTACCACTTGCTTCTCTTCTAGAACTGGAAATGACAAAAGAATACAACCCTAGCATTAATCTATTGTTTTAGGTTTACATGTTTACAATACAATTACAAACAAAACAAGAAGAAGGAGAACGGATTGGGTTTCCACGTTCGCTTGTCCCTTGTTGCTTGTTGGTGAGCTATTCTAGCTCTTATTGTATGTAAGGTATCCTCTCACTCAATATTCTATTCTGATGTTGTTACTGGGACTATTTGATGGATCTGAGAGTTCCTGACCATTCCATCCATCTTGATGTTATATCTGTCCAACATGAAAAGGATTTTCTGAGCCATAGGCCTTTTGTATCACAGTTCATCTTCTTCTTTCATTAGGTGTCATCAGTATTAGGCCACAGGCCATCAACCATATCATTCACATTATCATCTTGTGGTGCTGAAATACACAAGGATTCTTAAATCAACATCATTATGTCCCCAGTGGTAACATTAAAATGTATTCCCAACAGTAGAAGTAACAATCATGACAGAATATATATATATATATATATATATATATATATATATATATATATATATATATATATATATATATATATATATATATATATATATATATATATATATATATATATATATATATATATATATATATATATAAGATAAGAAAATATGATACACAAAGTATTAACATATTAGTCAAATACAGAAATATCTCTTCCAAACTTTCTAAAAAGTAGTAACATTTGTTAGCGAAATCTGCATCGTTAAGGTAAAACATCGGGCGACTGTCATACTCCACACTTGTGTATCAAAGACGAACATCGATATCATCTGTTTCTTCGCGCCATTAATAGTCTCTACGACCACATTTGCTGTCATTACGAGGAACATATACATATGCCTGCCAAAATAATATGTATATATATATATATATATATATATATATATATATATATAGTATATATATATATATATATATATATATAATATATATATATATATATATTATATATATATATATATATATATATATATATATATCATACAGAGAAAACAAAACATGTACATTCCTCATATATGAATAACAATAATCATACATAACAATAATAATAATCATAATAATAATAGTACAGGAGCCAATGATTTTGGATTTCCTCATTTGGTAATCCATAAAACTAGACTATATATTCTTCTTCCCCCCCCCCCCCCCCTCCCCCCAATGCTTACAGCGGCACGAGGTTGGTAAACGCCGTGGTGTAATTTACCAATTGCTGCTATTGTAAGACAGTTTCTAATTTTTTAGAAATAATTTATGCAGCCTGATAAGTGTTTGGAACATAATATTATTCCGGGTGCCTACCACACTGGTGCGGTGTGTCTGAAGGCATGTCCTTCTAGAACATTTTCATATTGATATCATGCGTTTTCTTTCCTGTCTGAGAATCAAGGGGACCGGTGTAGTGGATGGTAACTGTTAAGTGAAGATTCTATGTAAATGACGTGACATTTGAAAAAAAGGGGGATGATGGTAAGGCGGGAAACTGGAAGCAATAGAGATGTGATGGGGATCCGAATGTATAAACTAAGAAGGAATCCCGGTGGATGTCCGTACTGCTAGCCCGTTGTCGTTTGGTATAGCTCTGAATTGTGTCTCTTCGTGGCTTCATGACGAGACCTGTCAATATTTTGGATAATCCAACTGACCTTTCTCGTCTGATTTAGTGCTATTCTTTTACATTTTCATATTGTGTAGATTCTGTGAATTGAGAATCATGACGGAAAGAAAGCAAGAGCAGGTAGAAAGATATATATTTGGATGGCTAGGCAATATGGAGTAACCGGATCAAGAACATCGACCTGACCCAAGAATGGTGATCGTGTAGTCTCCGTGGCGGAGCGGCGATGACATAGTCGGCATCATCATGTCCGACATCAACAAGCGTGAGCGGTCATGGTTGCCATCTCAGGTTTAACTATTTAAGTGTCAGGGGATGATTAATCGTTTTAAGCGATATCCCATATCTGCCATGGGCTTATACACAGTTGTTTTCCTTAGGCAAAATTTTTTAAAATTGATATATAAAACAAAATGTCTGCTGTCATTTTAACAACTTTTAACCCTGGAACTACCTTGGGGTACTAATGGACCCCAGTGCCAACTTTCGCGTCTGCGTTGTGTCGTATTATAGTTATTTGTAATTTTTAAATATATTTTTATTGTCTCTGCCCCCCCCCCCCCACAATTTTTTTTATCTTATGAGAGGTGCCTTGACGAGATTAGAACAATAATGGCCATGGCGAAGGTAGCCATTTGCAAGATGAAAAACATACTGACCAATAAACAGATGTCAATTGCCACGAGAAAAAGTGTCGAGACGCTACATAAAATCTGTGTTTGTGTATGGATGTGAGACGTCGACGATGAGCAGACAAGATGAAAAAACATCCAATGGCTGTGAAAATGTGGTTTCTGAGGAAGACGCAAAGAATATCATGACAGACCCCCCCCCCCCCCCCCCCCGCCCCACTAAAAAAAAAACAGAGCGCGTCATACAAGGAAAAAATGAAAAACGTAGATTAAAAAACTGATTAGAGAAAAACTGATAGATGAAAACTGATTAGAGAAATAAGGTCTAGACAGACACAATTTTTGGACGCATCATAAGAAGAAATAAACTGGAGAAATTGGTTGCAGATGGCAAGATTAAGGGGGAAAAGAACAAGGGTAAGGCAGAGAAGTAAATACCTGGATGGCTTAGTTACGTGGCATGGTCGAGACAGGAACACAGAACTCATCATGACACCGGTGATCGTGTCAGATGACGAAACATGACCGCGACGCTTATGATCTGGCTCATGCTAACAATGATGCTAGTACACTCTCCTCCATAATGATCTTTTCAAGACTTTTATGTTGTTAAAAAGAAAAAAAACAATGGTATATGTCTTTTGCAGGACGTTGGTATAAACACCAACGTCAGATTGATTTTGTATACACGTTTACATTCAGTAGTTTGCCATAAAGAATAACATGGACAGCCAGAAAGACCAATGAACAAGTCCTTCAAGAAACAAATGAAGATCGTAAACTGATTAGAGACATTAGACGTGGACAGTCAAAAATTTTTAGGCATGTTATGAGAAGAAATGATTTGGAGAACTTGGTGACAACTGGTAAGATCGAGGGGAACAGACCAAGGGGAAGACCTAGAAGCAAGTACCTGGATGGTATGGCCTTGTGGCATGGTCGAGACAGAAACAGGGTGCTGATCCACGACTCTGGTGATCTAGTGAGATGGCAGAACATGACCGCCTACGCTTACCGGCATGGCACATGATGGATGGATGGAGGTTGCCATTGTTTTCTGAACGGGAAGTTAACGTTGATGTCCGAAAGGCCCTGCAGGGAACAATTTTCCGCCCCGCCATCAGGTCTCTGGAAGTTCAATCAATCAATCGCGCAACATGTGACCTCAGTTTTTAAATTCACTGAGGGAAGACATTTTTTTGAATTTTATTTTCTCAGTTTTATTTATCTTAATAGTCATATTTTTTTTACAGTTTTTAGTTCTTGACCTGTTTATTCACTGCTCCAGTAAATTAAGTTAGAATATACATTTTGTATGTGTCCACTTCTTCCTTTAGTCCATGCCGTATGCAGTTGGTGACCATGTATGTCCAAAATCTTTTGAATAGTGTACCACCGCCCATTTCCGTTACAGACGTTCCTCCATGCCATGATGTCAAATTGTCCAGCATCTACTGTCTTGTTCTCCATCTGTCATTCCCTCCCCTTCAGCTTTCCCGTTGTGACAACATGCCCTAGTTTTCCACTTCTCATGACATGCCCAAAGAATGTGGACTGTCAACTTCTGATGTGAGTTGCTAGTTCTCTTTGTGAGTCTGTCTGAACAACACCTAGAGTAGCACAATGGTTGGGACATCTTGCAGTCTGTGCTGTACATTAACTGTGTGAAACTAGTTATATGATGATGATGATGATGATGATGATGATGACAACGACGATAACACATGCGACCACGACAACAACAACAATAACAATATAAATAACAATACCAAAACAGCAATAACAATACCAACGGTTACAATAACAGCAGCAATAATAACTTAACAAAGACACCAATAACAATTACAAAAAATATCAACATGAATATAATAGCAACAGTAACAATAACAGCAAAACAAACATCAATAATAACAAAAACATTCGCAACAACAATAACAATAACAACATCAAGAATAACAATAACAACAATAATACCATGTATATCAGTGGTTCTCAACCTTTTTTGGCCCATGCCCCCTTTTACTATATGTTCATAACACCATTCTCCACACACCCCCTTTTCGAATTTCCTCCCTATAAATTCCCCCCCCCCCCCCCCCCACCCTTACACAGTATACATAAAAATTGAAGCTAAATTTAATAACACATACTAGAACAGGTCTAGATATCTACATAAACCGTGATTTGTGGGTCTCCTTACGTTATAAAACGAATTTCATTAGGACGAAAAGTACAGAACCGTAAAATTTAGAGGGAAAATCTATATCAAGTAACTGTTTCATGTATTAATGCGACCATGAAATAATCTTAATTCCCCCTCTTCCCCTGGAAACCCTAAAATTCCCCATCGGTTGAGAATCAGTGATGTATATAATAACAATAACAGTCACAACAACAGCAATAATAATAACGACATTGACAATGTCATGTATATAATAACAATAGCAATAACAGCAACAAGAAAAACAACAATACTAACAATAGCAACAGCAATACGCATCGTGTCAACAACCATTAGTCCATATTGTGTAGCTAACATGTGTGCTGCTAATATCTTAGAAGTCACGCCTCAGTCAGTTATGACTGAGCTACCATATGGCAGTACACGGCTTTCTGTTAGCTTTACACCAGCTTTCTGTTAGCGCCGAATGTTGGGAGGCGTTCACCAAATACGACACCCCACATTGTGCCAACGGCTTCGGGCGGAGGTGTGCAGTTGGGAGGGTACAAGCATTACCTTTGTGCGTGGAAATTAAACCTAAAGACTAAATGTCATGGCAGGGCAGACCAACCTCCCATTGGCGGATAGTTAGAGTATTGCTTTGCTGATCCTGCAGTTTCTGTAGCTTGTCTTGTTCCTGACGTATTGGTGTTACCTTTCCTCTGGAGTAAACTAGGCAGGCCGAGAGAGAGAGAGAGGGATCATGCTGCAAGGGCAACACATGGTCTCTAAATTCAGCCCAGGCTTTGTGTATGGAGAAGTATAACTCCATTTTACAAACTATCGATATATTTATATATCTATATAATTGTGATGCAGCTTGTAAAACGTTCCAGACTCTTAGCTAAACAATATAAAATAACACAAAATAATTCAGCTTTACAGACCTGAAGTTACGACAAATAAAGGACGTAGTGGCGACTAGACTTCACCAGCAAACAAATACATACACAAAACACTACATATAATCACGGAGAAAAAACTCAACAAAGAACAAACTCTTAACAGAAAACAAATTAAAATAATGAAGATAACATTTAAATTTAAATAAAAAAATCATGTTTGCTACTTATGTCAGAATCTCGGGTTGTGATACTAACATGGCTTTCACCTTGATACTCTTATGTAGACAGTCGTGGGAGTCTGTGGTTCATGGGGACCGGGTGATGATCCCAAGTAAGAGAGCGGAAGTAATAAGTGACAAAAAATAGGAGGAAGGTAAGAGGGAAAACTGGAAGCAATGGAGATGTAATGATGGTCCGAGTGTGAAAACTTAGAAGAAGTCCCTGTGGATGTCCGTACTGCTGGACCGTTCTCGTTTGTTCTAGCCCTGAATTGTGTCTTGTGGTAGTTTCATGACCAGATCTGTGCCAATTTTGGATAACCCAAGATGACCTTTCTCGTCTGATTTAGTGTTATACTATTACATTTACATATCGTGTAGGTTATGTGAATTGAGAATTATGACGGAAAGAAAGCAAGAGAAGGCAGAAACATACATATGTGGATGGCTAGAGAGTTTGGAATAAAGAATACAGAGAACCTATACTTCTAGCGTGTGTAGCGTGGATAATTATCAGACAAGCTGAAAAACATCTAATGGCTGTGTCACTTTGGTTTCTGAGGAAAATGCAAAGAATACCATGGGCAGACATAAAAACCAATGTCCAATTCCTACAAGAATCAAATTAAAAACTGTAAACTGATTAGAGAAATTAGTCGTAGACAATCTCAATGTGGTGGACACGTTATGAGAAGAAATACTTGGGAAAACTTGGTGACAACTGGCAAGATTGAGGGGAAAAGACAAAAAGAAGGCAGAGAAGTAAATACATGGATGTCTTGGCCACGTGGCATGGTCGAGTCAAGAAAACAGTGCTGATCCACGACTCTGGTGATTGTGTGAGATGGCGAAACATGACCGGCACGCTTATCGGCATGGCATATGATGATGATGATGATGATGATGATGATGATGATGATGATGATGATGATGATGATGATGATGATGATGATGATGCACGTTTCTCCATAGATATCTTTTCAAAACCTCCATGTTTTATAAGAAAATGTTATATTTTTTGCAGGACGTTTCGATAAATCCCCACCTCAGATTGCTTTTGTATTCAAGTTTACATGTAGTATTTTCCAATTCTTTTCTGAACGGGAAATCAACTTTGAAGCCGGACTGGCCCATGTATTCAACGATTCCTCCATCCCGAAATCGGCGCACTGGAAGTTAAAGCGCAAGCGAATTAAGCCACGCGTTCACATAAACTGCCTATGTTTTCATCCATGTCCAACTCATTTCATTTTCTTTAAACACAGAAGCCACAAACAATATGTGAGAAGATTTATTGCCTAACATATCCCCCCCCCCCCCCTCAATCTCGTCTTTTCACTTGACGAGATGCAGCGAAATATACCAGACAACCAGTCGTGCAACATATTGTTTGTGGATTTTGTGTTTAAATTCACTAAGGGAATATTTTGTTTTGAAATTTATATAATCATAATACTAGCAATAATATCAACAACAAAAACAACAACAATACTGATAATAGCAACAACAAAAGCAACAACAATAGCAACAACAACAAAAGCAACAACAATAACAGCCACAGTAAACATCGTGGTTCAACCATTGCTCAATAGTGTGTACAACATGTGTACGTCAGTAAGCGTAGGCGGTTATGGTTGCTATCACACGTGATCATCAAAGGTTTAACTGACAAAGTGCCATGATGATTAATCGTCTTAAACGACGTCCCGATTTTCCTTGGGCTTTTACACATTAGGTTTGCTTATGTAACGATCTTCAATTTGATATATAATACAACAAGTTTAAAAAAAAAATAAATCCGGTCCTCACCGGGGCCTGAACCCAGGAACTCCAGCACTCGAAGCGGACACCATACCTCGAGACCACTCACACCCCCCCCCCCCTTTTTATTTTGAAAATGCACCTGGACTTCCAGTAATAACATCTCCCCTGATCTCTGGGTAGTGAGATCGCACGCCCATGTGTATTGTTGCGCAAGTAAAAAATCCCTTGGCAGTTGGAAATCGACAAAGAGTATCCTAACGGCGCTGCCCGGGCAAAATTTCGAGTTAAAAATCTACCCAAGTATTTCAGGCTCCTCACCGATGCAACGGAGTTCGTGCATTGAGCTGAGTTTCTCCAGACTCAGGTTTGAGTTAGGAGGAAAACGGAGCACTTATAGGTTAAAATTGTGTGCCGTGATGTTGATCCAACGACGAAATACAACATGTCTGCTACCATATTAATGCACATGCGACAGCGGCCATCTCCCGGGCAACAGCCGTGAGAGGCTGGCTAAACCAGGCGTGGGTAGCCGATTTGGTGTCAAACCAAGCGGTGAACTAGGGTATGCCTACCCAGCATGTGAAGACAGGATTCGGCAGACTGCGCGGAAGAAATCATTCCTGATTCAACGGGCAAGACGGCGTTCACCTGCAAAGCGTTGTGGAACGTAATGAGCACGGCAAGGCACGTAGAGCGCCCTGGTCATCCACTGCACCTGTATTCGTCTCCAGTCGTCTTGACTTGTCTTGCAACGGACTCAGATGGACTCAGGCGAGAGAGTGAGGTCGACGAATTACGCAAATCTTCCTCCCTTTAATCCAATTCATCGCGCAAGTCATTCTTCATCCAACATCATATATCATCTTCAAGCCGTGTGGCGATGGGCGAGCGGCAATCATGGGTACGATGGCAGCCGTAGTCGCAGACCTGCACACAGGCGCCTCAGGCCATATTGTCGTCTTCTACTGACCGGAGCAGCAGTGAAATTCGGCAGCCCCCTGAGCGACTGAGCAGCCCTCTATAGAAACACACTGCTCACCTCCATAGCATGAGGAAGGGGCTAGAAAAGTTGCCCTAATCATTGTTTGCTCCATCACTACCTAACCAGCTAGCCGCGGTTGGTGGGTACCCTAAACTGCGGTCGACATACAAACAAAGAAAAAACATGTAAAGCTAAAAGAGCAAACCATATTCCCTTAACAATCGGAACTTGGAATGTACGCACCCTACTTGACAGATACGGTGTGTCGGGTCCAAAGAGACGAACAGCACTGATTGGGAGAGAGCTGAGAAGGTACAACATCGACATTGCAGCCTTGATCGAGACACGACTTGCAGAGGAAGGCCAAATCTGTGAATTAGGTGCCGGCTACACATTTTTCTGGAGTGGACGGAAAAGCAAGGAAGACGCCAATCCGATGTGGGATTTGCCATTAATTCGGCCCTGGTCGGCAATATTTGGATTTCCAAAGGCTATAAACGACAGGCTCATGACCATTAAATTGCCCCTGCTGAATGGAAGGAAGCATGAAACCATTGTGAGTGTCTAAGCACCAACTATGACCAATGAATATGACGTCAAAAACAAGTTGTATGAGGACCTGCACAATGTATTAACATATATTCCCAAAGGAGACAAACTTATACTCCTTGGGGATTTAAATCTCAGAGTAGGTACGGACACCACCTCTTAGAGTGGCATTATTGGAAAGTACGGAATCGGAAATTGTAACAGCAATGGACTCCTCCTTCTTCAGGCATGTGCCGAACACGATCTCCTGATTACCAACACAATTGTCCGGCTCCCAATGAGAAATAGGACATCGTAGATGCACCCTAGATCGAAACACTGGCACCTCATTGACTATGTCATCGTCATGAGGAGTGACAGACAAGACGTTCGGGTGACAAAATCCATGTATGGTGCCGAATGTTGGACAGACCATCGTCTCATTATCTCGAAAATAAACATACACATCAAACCACCACGGCGTCCTCAAGGGGTGAAAATGAAAAAAAACAAACAAAAAAACACTAAATGTAATCCGCCTAAACAGCAAGAAAATGCAGCTGTCGTTTGAAAATATGCTGGAAGACCGCCTCAAGCGCAATGCTGCAGCTACACAGGATACAGAAACAGAGTGGAGAGCCCTAAAGGACAAATTTATAACACTGCTATGGAAATCCTGGTTCCAACCTCCCGAAAGCATAAAGACTGGTTTGATGAAATTTCCGAAGACATCAACCAATTGCTGGCCGAGAAACGTCTTCTCCTCAAGGCACATTTGAATGAACCCGAAGTCATCATTAAAAAAAGATGCCTTCAAGAACATTCAGAGAGTAGTGCAGCAGAAACTTCGTCACATTCTGGCTGATCAGCAAAGCTGATGAAATTCAGGGCTTTGCTGACAGACATGATACGAAAAACTTCAACGACTCACTGAAAGCGGTATATGGTCCTACATCACCAGACATAGTTCCGCTCCTCAGTGCAGATGGGGGAACATTGGTCACCGATAAGAAAGAAATTCTTCAACGCTGGGCAGAGCATTTCAGCAACATCTTAAATGCAACTTCCTTCTTCGATGATGAAACCATCAACTGCCTTCCTAAAGTTCCCACCAATGATACACTTGATGACCTGCCAAACATAGTGGAAGTAAACAAAGCCATCCAGCAACTCTCCAGCGGCAAGGCACCTGGTCCTGACTCCATCCCAGCAGAGATATACAAGGCAGGTGAGCCGGTTCTAACAGAGCAGCTTCACCAAGTCTTTACAAACATATGAGTGAACGAGACCATGCCACAAGATTTCAAGGACGCGTCAATAGTCCACCTTTATATGCGTAAAGGAAACTGCCAATCCTGTGACAACCACCGAGGCATCTCCTTGCTTTTAATTGCAGGGAAGATACTCGCCAGAATTCTTCTCAATCGTCTCACGACCCATCTCGATCAAGGTCTTCTTCCTGAGAGTCAATGTGTCTTCAGAAAAGAACGAGGAACTGTTGGCATGATTTTCGCTGCAAGGCAGCTGCAAGAGGAATGTCAGGAACAGAACTGCGAAATGTTCTCCACTTTCATTGACCTTAACAAGGATTTTGATACAGCCAGCAGAAAAGGACTGTAGATGATTATGGCAAAATATGGCTGTCCGCGAAACTTTGTCCAAATAGTGCGGCTATTTCATGATGGTATGCAGGCAAGAGTACAGGAAAATGGTGAACTGTCTGAGCTCTTTCCTGTCACCAATGGAGTGAAGCAAGAATGTGTCCTGGCACCAACACTGGTCAGCCTCATGTTTTCAGCTATGTTGACGAATGCCTTCGAGAACAACGACATTGGAATAGACATCAACTACAGCATGGATGGAAAGTTATTCAGTCTCAGAAGGCTGAAGGCTAAAACTAAATTTAACAGCGACACCGTCGGAGAGCTTCTGTTTGCTGATGATTGCGCTTTAAACGCCAACTCAGAGGCGGACATGCAACATAATGTTTCAGCTTTCTCACATGCCTGTGCCAACTTTGGGCTCAATATCACCTTGGAGAAGACTGTAGTTATGTACCAGCCAGCTCCAGGGAATAATCACACTGTGCCGAATATCAAAGTGAATGGTCATAGACTAAGTGTTGTGGACAAATTCACCTATCTTGGCAGCACTGTGTCACAAGCTGCCACAATTGATGATGAAGTGAATGCAAGAAATTCCAAGGCCAGCGCGGCCTTTGACAGACTGTAAAAGAATGTATGGGACAGAAATGGAATAAGCCTGCAAACAAAGCTGAAAGTCTACAAAGCAGTTGTATTATCCACACTGCTATATGCTTGTGAAACCTGGACTGTTTATCAGCGACACGCTAGGAAATTAAGCCACTTCCACACAGTCTGTCATTAGGAAGCTACTGAAGATTAAATGGCAAGATCCCAAACACTGAAATCCTAGAAAGAGCGTCCATGCCCAGTATCCACACTCTACTAATGAAGAATCAGATTCGCTGGGCTGGTCATTTGACTCGCATTCCAGATCGCAGGCTCCCTAAACGAATTTTTTACGGCGAGTTGCGTCGTGGTAAAGGTGCTTCATGACACATGGGAGACTGCAGTCAGAGATCGAAATTCGTGGCGTGCATCATTACGCAAGGGTGTAGTCACGTGTGAGGCAACCAGTATTGTAAGAGCTGTGAAGAAAAGGCAGCACAGAAAAACCACTGCAGGAAATCCTCCTCCAGAAGCGTCAAGCATTCTTTGCCCACAATTTCAAAGAACATTTCGAGCCAAAATAGGCCTTATCAGCCATCTTAGAACTCTCGGCTCCATACATTCAACCCCACTGGATGAATTGAGTGGTCATCATCATTCTTGATGGACAAACAACACCATATTAACAACTTTTAACCATAGAACTACCATAGGGTTCAAATGAATGGCAGTGTCAATTTCCCGTCTGTCTTTCTGTCGTAGTATACTTATTTTTATTTGTGAATTCGTTATATTCTATTATCTCTGTATCTCTGCCGCCCCCCCCCCCCCCCCCCAAAAAAAAAAAATAATAAATTATTGTCACCATTGTGGAGATCATTGTAAGGTATGCATACGGTGTCCGTGTTTAGTGTATCTCACTTTTTTTGCAGGAGTTACACATACCTAACTGTTTTTATTTTCTATTGTTATATCCTACTGCAGCCAGTATTTCTCTTATGATTATTGCAACTCGTTTCAATCATTGCAATGTCTCATTGGCACATATGTAGAAGTGTATCTTACATGTTCATGGAATCAAGGGAAATAAATTGAAATGAAATTTTTATGCAACAAGGGAGACAAGAAATATAATTTATTGTAGTAAAGAAAAAGGAGATGCTATGCCAATATTTATAGCTTGAAGAACTCATAGCATAATATTTAAATAATCGAACTGTTATTATTATATAAAGCTACTAAAATAAATTTAATTAATTGCGATATTTTAGAAGTCAAATATGTGACCTTACGTGGTAGATAATATCACAAATGAAGGGCAGTCTACCTACGGGATAATATATGTAGTGCAATAACTGTTTATTTTCCCACCGTGTTTAGACATTCATTATATTTTTGACAGGCACATGTGCATGTGCCTCATAATGATAGCAAATATGGAGACTTTTCATATCGCTAATGGTAAGATGATATCAATGTTCGTGTTTGATACACAAGTGGATTACGGCAGTCGCTGATGTTTGCCTTACCGCAGGAGTCATATATTATCCTAGCAAAGACAAGCCGCCGTTTGAAGTGTCCAGCTGGAATAACTCTCAGTCGTCGAACAAGTCACATATTTTACCTTAGTCTTCTTTCTAATTCGAGAATTCAGTGGCTAAACACACCGGAGTCTTACCCCTTATTTGGTCAGCTCATCACTGTCTCGGGATTAAGTCATAACTGCGACAAAATCTTTTTACTTATCATTTTCCGCCACCCAATAATGTTAGGTTCAAACCTACATTTTGTTTGGATCTGAATCTGTTAAATGTCAAGGGGATCGACTTGACTCCACCGGGTTTTATCCCATATGGCTTAATATTTTTCCACAGGGAGGGTTGCCGAACACGTCGCACAAAGTACGAACTACGCAACTCCAGCGACAAGCCCCAGGGTTTCTCCGAGAAAACAAAACTCGTAAACCAAACGACGTACACCGAAATCAAACCCACAACCTTCGGAGCGCGAGGTGGGTGGCGTAACCAGTTCGCTTGTCCTGTCTCGAACCTTACTCCCATAACAGTCTATTTGAATGTCTCTATATTGTAAGCCTTTGTCGCTGTCATGTGTAAACTACCTATCACATCTTGAATCCATCTACGTTGTTTTCTCCCTCTTTTCCACCCCCCTGCCCCCATGCCACACTATATGAGAAGAATTATCATTGAGGAGTCATCATTGAGGGCCGTGACATCAATCACATTAGATATGAGAGGAATCACCATTGGGGGACGTAACATTAATAACATTAAATATGAGTATGATACAGTGTTGATTGCAGACAATTAGCAGGATCTGGAACATTTAGTAGATGCGATTGTTGTACATAGTGACAACTAGGTTAAAAATAAATGGTATGAAGACACATATTATGGTCGTCACTAGGAAGAAGGTAATACCACAATGTAATATATAGGTAAATGGGAATATTCTTAAAAAAGTGACTTGGTACAACTATTCCGGAACAGTCATATCATCTGATGGGAGGTGCTTTAACGATATTAAAACAAGAAGCGCCATGGAGAATGTAGCCTTTTGCCAGACGGAAAATATACAGACCAAGATTATAGTATAAATAAAGGCTGTGTAATAGAAATAGTTCGGCCACACGTATGCAAACTAGGAAAAGTTGTTAGCCAGAAAGGAAAAATATTGCCCAAGTAGGAAAATTTGATAGCGAACTGTGAAAATAAAATATAATTTAAAGAGAGAAATATTTCGTCCAGACTTATAAAAAGTAGGAAAAGTTGTCAACCAATCTGAACAATACACAAATATCTCAACCAAACATATAAAAATAGGAAAATTGATAACCAAACGGAAAAGATATTGACCAACTAGGAAAATGTGTTACTCAAAGAGGAAAAATAATTACCAAGTAACGAAATACATCACTCAAACTTCTGAACACTACGAAACTTTGTTAGCCAAAGGGAAAAAAACCTTGTCAAGTAGGAAAATCTGCTAGCCAAAGATGAACAATGTCGGCCAAATGCAGAAATAATTACTCCAAACGTATCCAAACTAGGAAAAGTTGTTAGCCAGATAGGATAAATATTGCCCAAGTAGGAAAATTTGATACCAAAATGTGAAAAAATGTAATCCAAAGAGAGAAATATCTCGTCCAGACTTACAAAAAAGTAGGAAAAGTTGTCAACCATTCTGGAAAAATGTCGGCCAAATACAGAAATAAATCTAACCAAACATATGAAAAATAGGAACATTGATAACCAAACGGGGAACATATTGACCAACTAGGGAAATGTGTTACTCTAAGAGGAAAAATAATGAACAAGTAACGAAATACATCGCTCAAACTTATGAAAACTAGGAAACTTTGTTAGCCAAAGGAAAAAAAAAAACCTTGGTCAACTACGAAAATCTGTTAGCCAAAGGTGAAAAATATCGGCCAAATGCAGAAATAGTTCGTCCACACGTATGCAAACTAGGAAAAGTTGTTAGCCAGATAGGAAAAGTATTGGCCAAGTAGGACAATTTGATAGCCAAATGTGAAACAATATCAGCCAAAGAGAGAAATATATCATCCAAACTTATGAAAAAAGGAAAATTCTCAACGAAATGAGAAAAAGTTAGACCACATAAAGTAACAGCTCAGACATCTTATGAAAACTAGGAAACTTTGTAAGCCAAAGAGAAAATAAAAACAACCTTGGTTGAGAATTTTTCTTCTTTTTATAAGTTTATAAGGATGGAAAGGATACAGAATGAAGCTATGCGCATTATTCTAGGATGTAGAAGAGATACAGCGTGCAGGGCGATGCGCTACCTTCTTGATTTTCCAACCATTGAAGAGAGAATACAAGTTTGCAGGGCACGCGCCTACCTCAGAGTTAACGCAAACACACAACATCCACTGCATAGTGAAATTAGGAAGGTGAAGGGCAGCAGGTTAAAAAGAGGACGGTCGTGGATGGGTCAAGCCGAAGACATTCTTCAACAGGTGTGTTCACTTGAGGACTTAGAACCTGGCGAGGAGTGGGTGCAAGTGCCAACAGACTTCTGCACATCTTTTTCAGTTTGCATCCAATTAGATAGGAAATGCAGACAAGAAAATCCGGCTGCTGTGGAGGCTGAAGTACAAGCGTTGATTTTCGAGAATTCGCTAGACAGTGACGCGGTCATCTACACAGATGGGTCGGTCGTCCGACATGTGAGAAGCTCATGGGCCTTTACAGCTCGGGTCGGAGGGAGAATTGTAAAGGAGGACTCTGGTGTTTTCACTGAAACCACAAGTAGCCTGACCATGGAAGTCATTGCAGTAAGTAAGGCAATAACATGGCTCGAAACACAGACATTCACTAGAGCTTGTTTCCTTAGCGACTCAATGAACATGATCAAGAGGCTAGAGGAGGGGCCGATCCGAAGAGAATGTTGCTGTCTCTGGAGCGGTCTCGGCTGGCAAAGATAAGTTTCATCTTCGTGCCAGGGCATGCGGGAGTACAAGGAAATGAGCGGGCTGACAAGCTCGCAGGTGAAGCTACTGTGGAGGGCGGACGCGCCATGGACCAGGCTGAGATTCTGAATGCTCTACGAGAAGTAAGACTTTTGCTAGACCCAAGTGATGACTGTGAATCTACAACAATGGCCAGACTGCTAGAGCAGCAAATTAAAAGACGGGTGGCCAAACAAGAACACTACGCAGGAAGCCAAAGAAGATTGATAAACCAACACAGAACTGGCGTCATTAGCCGCTACACGCTGCGGGATTTGCTGAGGAGGGAACCGAGCACTTATGGACTGAATGGTTCGATGTGCAATGAGGATGATCTGTCGACTAACTAACTAACTGGCTCGCGGGCCATGGTTTGGAAACCTCTGCAATAGAACTACCATGGGGTCCAAATGAACCCAGTTTCAACTTTCGTGACTGTCAATGTGTCGTAATATACTTATTTGCATTTTTGATTTTACTATATTTTATTATCCCCCAAGACTACACCTCTTTAAAAAATGTATGTTCATCATTGTAGAGTTCGTTATAAGATACGTACACTGTCTCCGTGTTTAGTATTTCTAATCTTTTCGCAGGTGTTACGCACACCTAACTGTTTTTATTTCCTTTGTTACACCCTGATGCAGCCGTTATTTCTTTTATGAATATTGCAACTCGTTTCAATCATTGTAATGTTTCATAAAGGGCCGAGCGGTAGATTTTCACATTATGATGCAAGTCATCGAAATGCCGCCCCTTAAATGTTTTTTTTTCTTTTCTAAATGCCACCCGTTAAAGATTTTTAATTGTTGAATAGTTCAAATTGTATTTTGATTTCACTGCTTCTGCCGCCACCGTAGGGCGCCGCCTGATGCGGCCGGCTGTCTGTATCATAGAGCGGCACGGCCCTTGTTTCATATGTAAAAATGTAGAAATATGTATAACAGGAATTCTAGTATCAAGGGAAATAAATTGAACTGACATTTTTAAGAAACAAGGGAGACAAGAACACAATTTTATTGGAGTAAATATGAAGGTTGTATACAGCAAATAATTAGACCGAAGAACGTATACCATAATATATAATTAAAAATATTACCACAGTGATCAAAAACTACTAAACAAAATTTAAGCAATTGCGATATCTTAGAATTCGAGTATGTTATCTCATGAGGTAGATAATATAATAATGCAAGTGCAGTCTACATACGGATAATATATGAATTACAATATCCGTTTAATCGTTGTAGTGAACATTGTTAGATAAGCATATTTTTGGCAGCACATGTACATGTGCCTCATAATTATAGCAAATGTGGTAATAGAGATTATTAATGGAGTAAAGAAACATATGATATCGATGTTCGTCTTTAATACACAAGTAAAAAGTAAAAAAGTAAAAAAAAAAACAACGACAATCGCAGATTTTTGCCGTAACGTTGGTGTTATATTTGATCCAAGCAAAGACAAGCCACCGTAGACGTGTTCAGCAGAAATGACACCCAGTCGTAGAACATGTAACATACTTTACCTTAGTTTTCTTTCTAATACGAGAATTTGGTGACAAAACGCATCTGTGTCTAACTCCTTACTCCGTCTGCTCATCACTGTCTCGGCATTCAGTCACCACTGTGACAAAACCTCCGTACTTATCACTTTCCACCATGTATTTTTGTTAGGTCCTGTCGTATATCTTAGGAAATCTCAAATAGATAGAGGAAAACTATAATTCCTCTTTCCCAGTGTGATCCTGTCCCACTATAATTTTAGTAGCCTTCAATGGCTCAATTACTTGAGGTTATCAATATGGTCCAGGGGAGCCAAGGAAGTCCCCAAGGTCAACAAGGAAAACGATGTCCTTGAATAATAATAAACTTGTGGAGTTTCCTTGCCACTGTACACTCAGATAAATAATTAATATCCAGGGTGAATTAACGGTTAACAGACATTAACACGAATACTCAAAGAATTAATGGAACACTTGAAGTGAAAAATGAAATATCTATTAAACTTAATATAAAACAAACTGGGGATGGGTTGTGGCTATTCTGATCACAAAATAATCACCCATTTCAAAAGGCATGGCACGTGTCCATGAATACATTAAACATTCACCTTGTTAGAAAAACATAACCCATATTTCCCCAGTGGATTGAATCATACCCATAGATCTGTTATGTTATAATAATAATCTTAATTCTCTATCTTAAGCTCAATCCACTCCACTCCAAATTTGGTTTTTGGACCCTAAATGTTCAAATGTTCTGTAAGACTAAATAAATTGGGTCCATAGTAAGTTTGTTGTTCTGGTTCAGGTAGGATGTTCGCGAGGTTGCCTCTCTAATCACAGGGTACAGGCTAAAGGTCCCCTGGGTGATTCATAGTGATACTGGGTTACCTGCTTTATGTGGTTGGATGGGACTCTCGCCTGTAGATTCTTCCCAAATAGGATTCGTCATCTCTCCAGCCAGGAACTCAGATCAACAGTCAAATCTGGTTCTGGATGGATTTAACCACTTAACCAGTACCTGAAAATTCCAGTATCAAAACATATATCTACTGGTACCATAAATGCAATTATATGATCATTTGAAATGGAAGAAAGGTAAAACCCCAAGGAAAAGGGAAAATAAACAAAAGGAATTTTGACCCCAGGGAAAAATAAACAAAAGGGGAAGAAAGCCGTAGTGTCCCATGAAGTTATCAACCCAATAGCTGGCTCCTCTCCATCCAACACCCACTACAGTGCTCTCATATTTTAGGATACCAGATAAGCAATGTCATCTTCGCCCATGCCTGTCACATATAGTCTCAAAGTTGAGTAATACCTTGATCGATTCGGAATTTGATAACCATGTTCACTATTCTCCTTTGTACATAATTGTTTTTCCTAGGTATCCTTCCATTCAAAAGAAAAGACCTCACATATTAATTATCTTAATTCATTCACCAAATGCAATGAATATCCAACTTATAAACAATATTGTTCCATTCTGGCACCAGCTCCTGCAGGACATTCAGGTGTTTTACTCCAAATTAAATGTTTTAAGGAGGAACATCATCTCTCCTCTCCAACATTTATGTATATGCCTTTACTTTGCCTGTTATACGCAGATAGTGGACATTTCTCCAGCTTAAGGAAAGATGTTCAAAATATGCACTCAGACAAAAAAAAATAAAAATAAAAATTACTCCACAGCACATAGAGAGTTTGCAGATTTATATGCATTGATAATGAGATATATTCACAACGCATACAAGAGTTTTAATCATAGCTAAATGAAATTGCAAGCACAGGGAAACCATGTTGAACAGACCTGTCGGTCCTGCAGACAATGAAACTGCGGCCACTTTTCAATGAAACATTAATCTCACAGTTTCCCAGTTTGTATACGGAAACAAAGGCATGGTTGTAACATATATAATGAATTTATGCAGAAAGTGCAAATTGTGGGTTCCCCCCCCCCCCCACCCCCCCCCCCCCCCCCAAAAAAAAAAAAAAACCAAAAAAACTAAAAGAACTCCCAGAACTGGGAAGCGACTTGACTTCGTGACACTATATTTTAAAGTGATGGCCATCCTTTCGTTCGGCCCCACTCCTATTCGGAATGTAGCTACCTCACGTTAATCATCCAATCACCGAGCCTTGCCTGCCGCTGTGTACATTCCAGTTACGATGTCCTTTGTTCGAAATATATCGTAGCCTGTCCTTTATGGTCATCCATACTTGAGACCAAGTTCCTGGAAATCTTGGAGGACGCGATTACCATGTCACAAACACCAATAACAATAACAACAAAAATAACAGCAAATACGACAGCAACGTCAATAATAATAACAATAACAACAATAGCAATATAATAACAGCAACAATAACAATAACAGAAGAGCAACAATAACAAGAACAATAGCAACAACATGTACATAATAATAAAAATAATCATAATAGCCACAACAACAGCAATAATAATAACAACAATAACAATAATAACAATAACAACATGAAAATAATAATATTAATAATAGCAAGAACAACAACAATACATATAACAAATATGTAATACAAATATAACAACAACAACAACAACAACAATAGCAAGAACAACAACAGTAATAAACATCGTGTTAGCAACCGTTAACCCATATTGTGTAGCTAACATATGTACTACTAGTATCCTATACATATCATTGAGACCCAGCTTGAAAAGCTCGTTTTTCACCGCTCCATACTCGTTGCTAGGGCGTTCTCGTTCGATCTAGGCCTGATTGATGTCCTCTGGTAGTTTCATGACCAGATCTGCCTCCTATTTTGTCAAACCTAGATGGCCTTTCTCGTCTGATTTAGTGTTATACTACCGAGTGTTTGTAAAGTCTCACTACACTTTGTATGTAGAACAAATCTGAACAGTGAAGAATATGATGTCATAAACAATAAAATGTGCTCCACAGTACACCGTGCAGCAATATACAGCGAATGGCTGTTGTCTGCTGGAGTAATTCTTTGAACTCCAAATACCTATTATGACAATTCTTCATTGATACTTTCCAGCTTCTCCACTGCCACGGAGTTGTTGCTGTGGCTCATCTAATAACAACACCAGGCAATTTAAAGACAACTCAACAATAGACTTGACAGGAACTTTTGCGTCCTCAAGTTTGACAAATAAAGTTTATTGCAGAACAGCCTACAGCGTGGCTCCCACCCACTGCCGACCTTCAGTCGTTATCGCATACTGCGGGTGGGCCGCACACGC
The DNA here is from genome assembly GCA_014155875.1 of Cepaea nemoralis. NCBI lineage: Eukaryota > Metazoa > Mollusca > Gastropoda > Stylommatophora > Helicidae > Cepaea > Cepaea nemoralis. The sequence goes on along the minus strand of JACEFZ010027528.1, from coordinate 86,626 downwards.
CCTGCCGTGCATGATTATTGTACAAATGCCTGATCGTCAAGAAAATCTCCTGTCTAACTATCTATCACATTCTTAAACCTAATTAAGTTGTTTACTCACTGCAACCTACAAATCACCGCAGCCAACAATCACTTGTCACTGCGTGCAGCTGACTGCCATTCTGATCGAGTGTGGTGTCAAACAGTGTTGAATGTCAAACTGCCACTTGCTGGCTTTCGCGGCCTTATAATCAGACCTCGGCTTCAGAATGTTGATTCATTATCAACAAATTCCATAAAGGGAATATAAATTGACTTGTACATCAGTCTCGGATGCTATTATCGCTGACTGTTTTTGCTTAGTCGAACTGTCCCTAACCACGTCTCGGCCTTCAATGTCAAAAACATGTCTGCCGTTTTTAGCCAGAGCGCAGTCATGTGACAGCGTTAGCTCCGCCCACTCAAGTCACCGTTGTTTCCTCACTTTTCCCTAACTGTGTATGGGCGGCACTTGTCTACTCTCCTCATTTGACACATCTACTAGATTACTTGTATCCATCTCATGGCATCCACAATAGCGTTAGACGATGGTAGTGTCTATAGTTAATTTAATTAATGTTTTAGCACATTTTTAATGACATAATGTACTTCATTTTTCAAATGTGCGCTACATACCAAGTGTAGTGAAACTTTACAAACTCCCGACATTATATTTTCATATTGTGTAGGTTATGTGCATTGAGAATCATGACCTATGGGAATGTCCTGAGTGCAGTGATGATAGTTCTTAGCTCAACTCTACTCTATTCAACTCAACTCATTGTAATGTTTCGTAGGTAAAAATGTAGAAATCTGTATAATATGAATTCATGGTATCAAGGGAAATAAAATGAAATTATGTTTTAAAGGAACACAGGAGACAAGAAAAATAATTGTTTTTTGGAGTATAAATAAAGGCTGTGTAATGCAAAGACTTAGTTTGAAGAACGTGTGGCATAATATCTAAGGAACTATATTGCCACTCTGATCAAAAGCTACTAAAATAAATTTTAAGTTATTGCTATATATTTGATGTCCAGTATGTGACCTCATGTGGTAGATAATATCACAATATATTTGATGTCCAGTATGTGACCTCATGTGGTAGATAATATCACAATATATTTGATGTCCAGTATGTGACCTCATGTGGTAGATAATATCACAATATATTTGATGTCCAGTATGTGACCTCATGTGGTAGATAATATCACAATATATTTGATGTCCAGTATGTGACCTCGTGTGGTAGATAATATCACAATATATTTGATGTCCAGTATGTGACCTCATGTGGTAGATAATATCACAATATAGTTGATGTCCAGTATGTGACCTCATGTGGTAGATAATATCACAATATATTTGATGTCCAGTATGTGACCTCATGTGGTAGATAATATCACAATATATTTGATTTCCAGTATGTGACCTCATGTGGTAGATAATATCACAATATATTTGATTTCCAGTGTGTGACATAATGTGGTAGATAATATCACAATATATTTGGTGTCCAGTATGTGACATCTTGTGGTAGATAATATCACAATATATTTGATGTCCAGTATGTGACCTCATGTGGTAGATAATATCACAGTATATTTGATGTCCAGTATGTGACCTCATGTGGTAGATAATATCACAATATATTTGATGTCCAGTATGTGACCTCATGTGGTAGATAATATCACAGTATATTTGATGCCCAGTATGTGACCTCATGTGGTAGATACTATCACAATATATTTGATGTCCAGTATGTGACCTCATGTGGTAGATAATATCACAATATATTTGATGTCCAGTATGTGACCTCATGTGGTAGATAATATCACAATATATTTGATGTCCAGTATGTGACCTCATGTGGTAGATAATATCACAATATATGTGATGTCAGTATGTGACCTCATGTGGTAGATCAGTGTTTCCCAACGTGGGGCCCACGCCCCACAGGGGGGCAATTCGATTGTTAAGGGGGGGGGGGGGGGCAATTCGAAAATGGAAGAAATCGGCTGGATATAACAAAATGGGCAGACTTGAGACTGAAGTTAACTAAATTGGAACCTGACATAAAATCTCTTTGAGGCAAGCATCAAGCGCAAGGATCTCACTAAATTTAAATAATAAATTATAACTAATAATTAAAATAATATTGAAAAATTCTTCATTAAAATTATTTTGTACTTGAATTTCAGTTATCCCTTATAAGTTTTGAAAATTTACTTACTGTGTTTGCTCAAAAATTTCCTATTGATTTCTTCCTAACGCCTATCATTCAAGTTTCTTTAGTGAACATTTCAATTTTTGAATATTAAAAATAATTTATATGTTAGATGAGAGGGGAGGGGGGGGGGGCATAAGAATTTTAGAAAGGCTTAGGTGGGGCATAGCACAAAAAAGTTTGGGAAACACTGTGGTAGATAATATCTCAATATATTTGATGTCTAGTATGTGACCTCATGTGGTAGATAATATCACAATATATTTGATGTCCAGTATGTGATCTCATGTGGTAGATAATATCACAATATATTTGATGTCCAGTTCTACCTACGGGATAATATATCTACTGCAATATCCGCTTAATCCCACTGGTACCGTAAATGCTTGCTTAATTAATATTTTTGGCAGGCACTTGTGCATGTGCCTCATAATGATAGTAAATATTATCACAGAGACTTTTCATGGCCCGATGAAACAGATGATATCGATGTTTGTCTTTGATACACAAGTGGATTACGACAGTCGCTGATATTTGCCTGGAGTTATATTTGATCCTAGCAAAGATAAGTCGCCATTTGATGTGTTCAGCTGTAATGACTGTCAGTCGCCGAACATGTAACATATTCTATCTTAATTTTCTTTCTAATTTGAGAATTTGGTGACAAAAGACATCTCTTGATCTGCTCATCACTGTCGCGGCATTAAGTCATAACTGTGACAAAACCTTCTTACTAACCATTTCCCGCTATCAATTTTTATTATGTGCAAACCTACTGTTTGGAACTGAATCTGTTAAAAGTCAAAAAGGTCCAGCGACAAGCCCCAGACTTTCTCCCAGAAAATTGCACTCGTGAACCAAACGACGTACGCTGGAATCTAACCTCCTGAACGCGCGGCAGGGGGTGTAACCACTTCGTTTGTCCTGTCTAGAAATTTACTCACATAACAGTTTATTTAAATGTCACTCCATTGTAAGCCTCTGTTGCTGTCATGTGTAAACTACCTATCATATCCTGAATCCGTCTATGTTGTGGTCTTCCTCTTTTCCGATTCCTTTGTACACTATATGAGAGGAATCATCATCGAGGGACGTAACATCAATAACATAAGATATGAGAGGAATAATCCTTGAAGGACGAAACATCATTAACAATAGATACGAGAGGAATCATCATCGGGGGTCGTAACATCAGTAACATTAGATATGAGAGGAATCATCATTTGACTGACGTAACATCGATAACATTAGATATGAGCGGAATCATCATTGGCGGACGTAACATCAATAACATTAGATATGCGGATGATACAGTGTTCATTGCAGACAATAGGCATAATCTACAACATTCAGTAGATGCAGTTGTCGCACATAGGAATCATCACGTCCTGCACATTGCTGCTTAGCCTCACATCCGTATATTGGGCATTTCGTTCGCCACAGGCCGCTCCCCACGCAAACCAGGAGAGGTCAGTCTGCAGATGACCTCCACTTAGCGAGCTATCGGTTCAGACTTTCCACAAACTAGGTTTGCAAGCCAAGTAATATTCCCATTTGTGCCACTGCGACGCTTTTTCCACCTTTTTGTGAAGCCCATAAAATGAATCTTTGGTGCTGACATTCCACGTAATGGATTTACTGTTTGAGGTGTTCAGCTACAGTAACTCACAGTCGAAAAAATCATGTAATATGTGTTACCTTAGTTTTCTGTCTATTACAAGAATTTGGTGACAAAACACTCCCGTATCTTACCTCTTACTTGGTCGGCTCATCACTGTTTCGGCATTATGACATAACTGTGACAAAACCTCCCTACTTATCATTTACCGCCATCCATTTTTGTTAGATCCAAACCAATCTTTTGTTTGGAACTGAATCTGTTAAAAGGCGAAAGGATCGACTTCATTGCACCGAGTTGTATCCCATATGGCCCAGTATCATTCCGCAGGCCGGCTTGCCGAACGCGTCGTACAAAGTACGAACTACGCAACTCCAACAACAAACCCCAGGGTTTCTCCGAGTAAACTGCACTCGTGAACCAAACGACGTACGTCGGAATCGAACCCACAACCTTCAGAACGCGAGACAGGTGGCGTAACCACTTCGCTTGTCCTGTGAAGAACTTTACTCCCATAACGGTCTATTTATCTGTCTCTCCACTGTAAGCCTCTGTTGTGTCATGTGTAAACTACCTATCACATCTTGAATCCATCTGCGTTGTGGTCTTCTTCTTGTCCACCTCCATGGCACACAACATGAGAGGAATAAGATGGGACGTGACATCAATACCATTAGATATGAGAGGAATCACCATTGGGGGACGTGACATCAACAGCCTTACATATGCTCAGGCTTCTCCATGGGACATATTTTTCTGTCCCATCCCATCCCATCCCATGGTAATTTATACCTGACCCATCCCATCACATCCCATGGGAGCTTTCCCCCATGGGAATAATATTCCAATGGCCAGGCCTGCAGGCTTGTCCATGCGACATGTTTTTCTGTCCCATCCCAACCCATGGTAATTTATGCGTGTCCTATCCCGTCCCATCCCGTGGGACCTTTCATAACATTCCCAAGGCCAAGCCTGGATATGCGGATGATACAGTGTTAATTGCATACAATTAGTAGTTTCTGCAACAATTAGTAGATGCGGTTGCTGCACACAGTGAACAACTGTATGAAGACACAGATTATGGTCGTCTCTAGGAAAAAGGAAATACCATAATGTAATATACAAGTAAATGGGAATATTCTTAAACAAGTGAATTGGTACAGCTATCTCGGAACAGTCATAACATATGATGGGAGTTGCCTTGACGAGGTGCTACATAGAACATGTAATTTATATGGATGTGAAGCGTGGATAATTAATTATTAGACAAACTGAAAAAAATATCTTATGGATGTGGAAATTTGGTTTCTGGGGGAAAATGCCACTGACAGACAGAAAAACCAATGACCAAGCCGTACAAGAAGCACACAAACACCGTAAATTGATTAGAGAAATTAGACGTAGACCGTCACAATGTTTTGGACATGTTATTTTCATTTTCTATGTTTTATATTTTATTACCTCACCCTCCCCTCCCCCCCCCCTCTTTTTATTTTAAATTTATGTTCACCATTGTAGAGTTGTTGTAAGGTATGTACACTGTGTCTGTGTTTAGTATATGACTTGTTTGCAGGAGTTACACGCTACCAAACGGTGTTTATTTCCTTTTGTTAGATCCCACTGCAACCGTTACTTGTCTTATGAATATTGCAGCTCGTTTCGATCAATGTAATGTTTCACAGGTAAAAATGTAGAAATCTGTAATATAGGTATCAAGGGAAATAAATTGAAATGATGTTTTGAAGGAGTAAGGGAGACAAGAAAAGTGAATTTATTGACATGTAATTGAAGGTTTTGAAATGCAAATGGTTAGTTTCAAGATCGTACTGCATAATATCTAATGAAACATATTGCCACTCTGATCAATAACTACTAAAATAAATTAAAGTAATTGCGATATCTTAGATGTCCAGTATGTGACCTCATGTGGTAGATAATATCACAAACCAAAGGCAGTCTACATACGCAATAATATATCCTTTGCTATAAGCAATTATGACGATAATTAGTCTCTCTCTTCTCTAATATTTTTGGCAGGCACATGTGCTTGTGCCTCATAATGATAGCAAATATGGTTGTAGAGACTTGTAATGGAGCGAAAGAACAGATAATATCGATGTTTGTCTTTGATACACAAGTGGATTACAGCAGTCGCTGATGTTTGCCTTAACGCTGGAGTTATATTTGATCCTAGCAAAGACAAGCCGCCATTTGAGATGTTCATTTGCAATAACCCTCAGTCGCCGAACATGTAACATGTTTTACCTTAGTTTTCTTTCTAATACGAGAATTTGGTGACAAAACACACCCGTCTCTTACCCCTTACTCATCACTGTCTCTGGAGAGCTCGAGCATACTTAAAAATAAATGCAGATGAGCGGCACCCTCTGCATGAAGCTATATTCAGAGAAAAGGGTGACAGGCTAAAGAGGGGCAAATCATGGATGGGTCGGGCATAAGATGTCGTCAGACAGGTCTGCAGTCTTACCAGTATCAACCGCGGCAAGAAATGGGTGCCGGTTCCCCCAGCTTTTAAGTGGACTTTCTCCTGCATTATCACACTCGATAGACGGTGCAGAGAGCAGAACCCTGCCGCTGTCAATGCAGAGGTCGACGCGCTCATCTATGAACACGCAGATAGCCCCGAAGTGCTCATCTATACAGATGGATCTGTTGTAAAGCAGCAGAGAAGTGCATGGGCATTTACAGCCCGTTCAGCGGGCCGAACCGTTCAAGAATCCAGTGGTGCCCACTCCATGACCACGAGCAGCATGACGATGGAGGTGATGGCAGTAACACAGGCATTCACTATGGTTGGAATCACAGCATTACAGCAACGTGTGTGTACTAAGTGATTCACTGAGCATGATTCGGAAGGTCGAAGCTGGATCTGTACGTAGACAGTGGACTGAGTCGCTGCGGAAGTCTGTTGTCCGTAAAGTCACCTTCATCTTCGTCCCGGGACATGCGGGAGTCGAGGGAAATGAACGAGCTGATAAACTGGCTGTCTCTGCACCCCCTGCAGATGGCCAGCCCATGGATCGTGCCGATGTTATTAACGTCCTTAAAGATATGTTGAGAACAGAGGACTTTGACGTAAGTGAATCCGCATCACTGTCCAGGATGAAAGACTTGGGAGTAAGAAATGGCACGGCCAGACACGAGAGGTACATCGGGAAAACGAGGTGCCTCGTCAACCAGCACAGAACTGGCACTATTAGCCACAGGGCTCTTATATATATGCTGGGGGGGGGGGGGGGGGGTCTGAGCATCTATGGACCTGTCCGGAGTGCAGTGAAGATACCCCAACTGATAACTGATAACTGATCGCTGTCTCAGCATTAAGTCATAACTGTGACAAAACCTTCCTACTTACAATTTTTCGCCATCCATGATTTGTGAGGTCAAAACCTACTCTTTGTTTGGACCTGAATCTGTTAAAAGACAAGAGAATCGACTTCACTGCTCCGGGTTTTATGCAATATGGCGAAGTATCTTTCCGTGGGGCAGGTTACCGAAAGCGTCGCACAAACTACGAACTACACAACTCCAGCGACAAGCCGCAAGGTTTCTCCGAGAAACCTTCACTCGTGAACCGAACGAAGTAAGCCGGAATCGAACCCACAACATTCGGAACTCGCGGCAGGTGGCGTAACAACTTCGCTTGTCCTGGCTATAACTTTACACCCATATAAGTCTATTTAAATGTCTCTCCATCATGCTAGTAAAAGTCAAAATAAGATTCTCCAATCAACAATGCTTGTAATGTTATCAACTGAACTTTAAATTAACCATGAAGTAAAATCAAGTCATGCTTCAAAACAACAATCTGCAAATCACAATGCTTACCATGTTGTCCATCCATCCATCATGTGCCATGCCGGTAAGCGTGGGCGGTCATGTTTTGCCATCTCACTCGATCACCAGAGTCGTGGATCAGCTTAGTGTTTCTGTCTCGGCCATGCCACGTGGCCAAGCCATCCAGGTATGTGCTTATAGGTCTTCCCCTTGGTCTGTTCCCCTCGATCTTGCCAGTTGTCACTAAGTTCTCCAATTCATTTCTTCTCATAACATGCCCAAAACATTTTGACTGTCTGCGTCTAATGTCTCTAATCAGTTTACGATCTTCATTTGTTTCTTGAAGGACTTGTTCATTGGTCTTTCTGGCTGTCCATGGTATTCTTTGCATTTTCCTCAGAAACCACATTTCTACAGCCATCAGATGTTTTTTAGCTTGACTGCTCATTGTCCAAGCTTCACATCCATATAAAAGAACAGGTTCTATGTAGCACCTCAAGACTCTTTTTCTCGTTTCAATTGACTTCTTTTTATTGGTCAGTATGTTTTTCATCTTGCTAAATGCTACTTTTGCCATGGCGATTCTTGTTCTAATCTCTTCAAGGCATCTCCCATCAGATGTTATTACTGTTCCGAGATAATTGTACCTATTCACTTGTTGTAGAATATTCCCATTTACTTGTATATTACATTGTGGTATTTCGTTCTTCCTAGTGACGACCATAATCTGTGTCATTTTACAATTTAATTCTAACCCGCCTGTTCACTGTGTGTAACAACCGCATCTATTAAATGTTGCAGATCCTGTTCATTGTCTGCAATAAAGACTGTATCATCTGCATGTCTAATGTTATTGATGCATCGTCTCCCAATGTTGATTCCTTCCATATCTTCAATATTTCTGAAAATACTTTCACTGTATCTGTATAACAGATCTGGAGACATTACACATCCCTGTCTCACACCTCTCTTAATAGGCTGATATTGGCCTACTTCATTATCAACTCTTATGGCAGCTTGTTGTTTCCAATATATGTTTTTTACAAGTCTAAGGTCTTTTCCATCAATTTGTAGATCTTCAAGCATCATTATCATGTCGACATGTCTCACTTTATCGAAAGCTTTTGTGTAGTCAATAAAGCAAAGGTGTAGATCTTTGTTTACTTCTATAGATCGTTCGATTACGGTTCTCAGTAAATACACAGCATTTACTGTACCCTTTCCTTCTACAAACCCACATTGTTCCTCTCCTATTTCAGGTTGTATTTTCCTCCTAATTCTTTGCATGATAATTCTTTGCAAAATCTTCATGATGGGACTCATTATACTAATTGTTCGATGTTGATCACATTCCAAGGCTCCTGATTTCTTTGGTATTGCAATAAATACAGAATTACATAATTCATGAGGTATATTTCCAATTTCGTATATTGAATTAAGCAGACTGGTAACTTTATCTATTCCATATTCTTCTAAAGCATTAATCATTTCTGTTGTGACGCTGTCTGAACCGGGCGGGGGTCTTGCCAGATTTCATATTGTTAGGAGCATTCTGAACCTCCATCTTCAAAATTGCTGGTCCTTCATTATTATTTTGAACATCGTAGTGTTCGTCTCTGTTGTCGTCATAACGGTTTTTAACGTAATCTGACCATACATGTAAGATCTGATCTTTTTCTATTATGGCTCTTCCATCTTTTGTCTTTAGGCAGCCTTCTGATGTACGTGTTCTTTGATTAATAAGCTCCTGGATTCTTTTGTGCATTAGTTTCGAATTTTTACTGTTGTGTTGTTTTTTCAATTTCTCCGCAATTTTTCTCTTTTGCCTCCCTACATAAGGTTCTGACTTTTCTGTGAATTTCTTCATATTTGGCAGGATTATTGTTGTTCTGTCTTCTTGTTTCCATTAGTTGTAAAATGTCTTCATTCATCCATGTCTTACGGCTGCACAACTGATTGAATTCTTCAGCATTTCCCATTGATCATCTACATCTTGAAATAGGATCTCTAGATCAGACAATAAATCAAATTTGTTCTTTACTTCTATGTTAAAATTATCTTGTATTTCTTTGTCAGTTTTCAATTTGCACAAGTCATATTTAGGGTTTCCTGCTATATACTTGACTTTATTTAACTTTACCCTCAATGTGTCTGTAATTAATCTGTGATCACTGTAACAGTCTGCATTTGGAACTGTTTTTACGACTGTTAACGCATTTCGAAACCTTCTGTTAATCAGGATGTAATCTATCTGTTTTTTAATCCTGCTGTCTGGACTCCTCCATGTCCATAATCTTCTAGGATGCTGTTTAAACCAGGTGTTTCCTACAACCATTTGTTGTTCTTTTGCCCATTCTACAAGTCTGTATCCTCTTTCATTTCTCTCTCCCAAACCATGGTTGCCTACATTGCATCCATCGCCTTGCTTTCCTATTTTTGCGTTGAAATCACCCATTATGATATTTATTTCAGATTTTTTGCAGTTCTTCAAAGCAGACTCCATGTCATTATCTATGAGTCCACACAACATGATTTTCTTGGCATCTATAAAGAAGGCAGTTTGCCATTGCTTTCCTTCCCAGCAGTGACCATACTGGTCAGTGACCGTAGCCATTGTCTTCCAAAAAAAAAGAGATCCTCTGCCTACCGTCGTGAAGGTGGAGACCATAACCTACAACTATCTGTCGGCCTGCTCTCCATTTTCATCCACCACCTGCACACATGGCTTCACGTAACCCTGATCGGGGGGCTAAACGGGTACTCCACCTTGCCCAAGGGTGTCCGTAGGCTAGCGGAGGGAAGGGCGCCTTACTTCTCCTTTGATAGGGGATACCCTATCCCGCTACCCCTCTCAACAAGATGACAACCATGTTGTCATCAAACTTCAATTTAATAACGAAGACAGTGAGAGTCATGCTTCAACAGAAGAGTATTACAAACAACAATATTGGTTAGTATAGTTTCCAACAATTGATTCCATTATTCTCTAAAGCATGCAGTAAATAATTCCCATGCTGTTATAATAATTCAACTATAGTATGGTTGTTAGTAAACATCATAATCAATTTAAATGCGTATCTTAGTTTATTTGTAGTATTAATTGTCTATTTTATTCAAGCGTGGTAACTATTAAATAGCTTTTCAAAGTTCCTATATAATGAAAGCAGCTAATTATAATAATGTAATTTAACCATGTTACTTTAATTATATCATTTTGCAACGTTATAAGTTTAAGGAACAGTTAATTCTAATAGCAATACTAGTTTATAATCCTAGAGTTCAATTATCGTTCACTCAATTATAAATAAACAAGCAAATCATACCTTAACTAAACTAGTTCTATTTTATGGAACAAAAGAAACTACAGCGGCTGCAGCAGGATATATCAATATGAACTGCAAACAATTAGGTATATTTAGCTCCTGCAAAAAGAAGAGACACACTAGACACGGTGTACGTACCTTACAGAGACTTCCATCCTACACAGATGAAAACAACGTGTGACTTATAAAAAAACATAAACAATCAATAAATATATAATACTGAAGTATTAAAATAAAACTATAAATAAGTATCCATCCATCCATCATGTGCCATGCCGGTAAGCGTGGGCGGTCATGTTCTGCCATCTCACTCGATGATAAATAAGTATAATTATGCTATTTTTCATGCTATTTTGTTTTTTTTTGCTAATATTTTCTTGTATTTTATTCATATCGGACTGTTTGCACACCATGTGACAACACATACTTTTGTAGCCCAAGAGCACCTTTCTGCACCGTTTCAAACCAACATTTTCGTTTCTCTCATATCAACAATAAGCCGTGTTTAAGTTTATTTGTATCGTGTTTGTTATTAACTTTTTATCTGTTTGTGTTGTCCTGTTCTTGACAAAGGTTGTAGAACCGAAACGTGGATCGTGCCTTATTGCCCTATAATAGTTTTTTGTTTTTATTTTAATACTTCAGTATTATATATTTATTGATTGTTTATGTTTTTTTTTGATAAGTCACACGTTGTTTTCATCTGTGTAAGATGGAGGTCTCTGTAAGGTACGTACACCGTGTCTGAGTCTAGTGTGTCTCGTCTTTTCGCACGAGCTAAATATACCTAATTGTTTGCAATTCGTATAGTTCTATTTTAGCGTAACACACGTGTTTCACTTACATTCTCATAACACTTCATTTATACTCATGCTAGTAAAAGTCAAAATAAATATCTCCAAACAACAATGCTGCTAATGTTATCTATTGAACTTTAAATTAATCATGAAGTAAAATCAATTCATTAGACTTCATTTATAACAACTGATTTCTAACAGTGAAACTTAAAATTATCTTTAACACATTCCTAAAATAGTATTTCGTTCAAGCGGTGATTAATTATACATTTCCTAGTCCTAACAGTTGTACCATTTCTGTAACTACGCTGTATTAAGCAGTCTCATCTCATCTCATCATGTTCCTCTTGTATCTTGCGGTGTCGAGGTGAAGTATAAACATCGTGAGAGTGCCCGATTATGGGCTTCATGTATGGACATTCCCATGGACTCTGCTATTCCCTCCGTCCAACGTTTACGTAGTCGGCCTCTTCCTCTGTTTCCCTCTGGTCTGTACATCATTGCTTGTTGTGGTATGCTGTTGACTGGTAACCTACTTGCATGGCCAAACCATTTGACTTGCTGTTTTATAATAAAATCTAGTGCTGCTTTAACCCCCACTTTAGTCCTGGTTTCTTCATTTCTGATCTTATCATGTCTTGATACGTTGAGTATTCTTCTCAGGAACCTCATTTCTGTTGTTGTGATTTTCCTTTTCTCTTTTTCTGTCATTTTCCAGGTTTGGCATTGGTAGCATAGAGTTGGTAGGAAGATTGTGTTGTTATATGCTTTCTTAGTAGTTATTGATACATGTTTGTTCTTTAGTATTGGTGCCATTTGTCCCATGAGTTGATTTGCCTTATTGCATCTATTTTCGATCTCGTCTTCTGATCTGCCATTTGATGATATTATACTTCCTAGGTACTTGAAACTCTTTACTTGTATCAAGGGATGTTCGTTTAGTTGAATTGTTGTTGTTTGTTCCTCTTTAGTTATAGTCATTACCTCTGTTTTGCTTGTGCTAATTTTCGTGTTATACTCCCTACACCAGTGGTTCTCAACCCAGGGGGGAATTTTAGAGTTTCCAGGGGGGGGGGGGGGATGAAGACCATTTCAAGATCACGTTAATAAAAGAACCGATTACTTGATATTGTTTTTCCTTTCATACTTTACTTTTTATGTACGTCTCATCCTTCTAAAATTCGTTTTATAAAGTAAGTAGACCCACAAATCATGCTTTATGTGGATGTCTAGACTTGTTTTAGTATATGCTATTAAACTTACCTTCCATTTTTACGTACACCGTGTAGGGGTGAGGGGATTTTTAGATAGGAAATATGAAAGAGGGGGGGGGGGGAGATGACGTTCTGAAAATACGGTGAAGGGGGGCACGGGCCAAATTTTTGATAGGAAAGAGGGGAGGGGGGGGGGGGGAAATGACATTCTGAAAATATAGTGAAGGGGTGCAAGGGCCAAAAAATGTTGAGAACCACTGCCCTACACATTTCGTTTAGACCAGTGGTTCTCAACCTTTTTTGGCCCGTTCCCCCTTGACCATATTTTTAGGACGTCATTCCCCCTCACCATATTTTTAGAACGTCATTCCCCCCCCCCCCTTTCGTATTTCCTCCCTAAAAATTTCCCCCTGTCCCTACACAGTATATGTAATAATTGAAGCTAAATTTAATAGCACATACTAAAATATGTCTAGACATCTACATAAAACGTGATTTGCGGATCTACTTACGTTATAAAATGAATTTCAGAAGGGTGAACCGTAAAGTATGAAGGGAAAAACAATATCAAGTAATCGGTTCTTGTATTAACGCACTCTAGAAATAATCTTAATTCCCCCCCCCCCCTGGAAACCCTAAAATTCCCCCCTGGGGGGGGGGGGAATTCCCCACCGGTTGAGAACCACTGGTTTAGACTAATCATGTGGTCTTGTATTTCAGCTTCTGATTTTGCTATTAGTGCTTGATCGTCTGCAAACATGAGTTCTCTAATGGTTAGATTTGCAGATGGTTCTTCTTCTATGTTGTCGTCATGCTGCATTCTTGCTGTTTCTGCTTGGCTGGTTTCTTTACATATGTTGTCTATATATGTTATTAAGCAGTCAAGCAGGAAAAAAAAATTATGCTATTTCTCAGATGACATTTTTTATCAAAATAACTACACAGGTTCATGATTCACACATCTCGCTTTAGTAATCGATTACGGTTAAGTTTACAATGTTTGTCTAGTCACGGTTACAAACTGATATAGCTCTAATTTCACTCGATGATCCAGCGGTGAAATAGTTTACACACAAAAGAATGTCGATTCACTATTTTAATACAGTTTTAATTTATTCTCTTTAGCACATTTTTTTTCATAATTGGTGATGTTCTCATTTACATCGGCCTATACATTCCTTAACCTTGAGATTGTAAACATTAGTTCAGCACACTCATCGCCTTAGTCGTTCACTGCAGCACGCATCACAAACTGGGAATCCCCCTCCTATGGTATGACGCAGTTATATTGTCTTGCCTAAAATTAGGATCCCCCTGTGGTATAATTTGGAAGTTGTCTGGCATACGGATCTTGTTCCCAATGACATTGCTTTCTTTCAGTACCTATATTCGGCACTCCTTTCGTATTTTGATGTTGTTAGAATCATCAATTGTCTCTATAATTGCAGAATTTACGTTGATTATCATCTCAACTTTTGGTATAGAAACGCCTTAAGACACTTTGTCTTGACAATTCATTGTTGGGCCACCCCCGAATTTTACATTAGCGTACTTTAAACACATTGGAACCATTATTTGCTGGTAATTAGTAAACACAGTTCTGATACTTTAAATTCAAGTTCTGCAAGATGTTTTCAAGGATTGTCCTGTTGAACATCTAAGTTTATTCTTACGAATTTCATGTTTGAGACAAGCCACATTGTCCATGTCATGCTGATCTCTGTGGCAGCCGTTGAGTTTTGACACTACTTACCTTTCGTGGTGCTGGTGGCATGCTGATACTTCTCCATTTACCTCTGACAAAAGTACAGGATGAATTCTGGCTTCTAATATTTCTTTTACACTATTTAGCTTTGGTGGCGTTGGAATTCTTGACACTTTTGATCCATTAGCCTTTGTGGCTGCGGTGGGATTCTCGACTTCTGACACCATTTAACTGTTTTGGCGGCGATGGGATTCAGCCACTTCTGATAGGGGAGACTGGGGAGAAATGAACCAGCAATTTTGTAGTTTTCAATTTTTGCTCATCACCGGAACAGATTTTATTGAAACATAACAAAACCATGACTAAAATGTTGTACATTCATATATTTTAAAAGGGGAAAACATTTAGCAATCTATTTCTATATGTTTCTTTACAAAATGCATTTCAAAAATGTATATGAACATGGGGAGAAATTGACCACCATTGGGGTGAAATGGACCAGCACGTGGGGAGCAATGGACCATAGTGGGGAGAAATGGACCTTTTTTAAAAAGAAGCAGCAACAACTCATCCATATTGCTATAAGAAATAAATAATCATTAAAAGGATTTTTGCAGTTTTTTTTTTTTATTATTTTAAGCGACAGAAAAAAAGTTTAATATGATATATTAATCTAATATAAAGTTTTATCGAACATTTATGCCTGCAAGACTTTCTTTGAAGACATAGCCATCTTTGGTCCTAGAAGTGGTTCCAGTGATTGTAGATCTAGTAAGCTGTGCTTTAATACATGTAATTGAGACACTGGCGACATCTTCTACCTTAGGCTTAACAAATTTACCAGCAACCTTCTCACTCTTGCGCAAGAACTCTACCTCAACATCACCATCATCATCAATGTCTCCCCTTACAATTCCTACATAGTAAACACAAGTCTTCTTTGTTCCATATTCACATAGCACACACTGGCCTTCAAAAACCTCACGCACACCAGTCAAGCTAACCGTACACTCCTCATTTTCACCAAATGAAACATCAGAATCTGTGTCATCACAAAACGAAATATCAGTTTCTGGATCTGAATCAACATCAAGTTCTTTCAGCAGCTGTCTCTTTGCCTTTTTGGGTGGAACTTTTGCTGCCTTTTCTTTCATCACCGCTCTTTCCCTAATTCGATCAATTTCTGGCGTAGAAGTAGCCAGCATAGTTTTTCCTCTTTTCCTCATATTATTTGAATCTTTTCGCGGACCATCTTTTGGTAGTCCTCTGAAAACATAAGGCGAAGTAAAGGAAGAAGTAGCTTTATGTTGAAGACTCCCTGATATTTCCTGCAAGTCATCTACAAGGTTCTCAACATTACACTCTTTCTGATTTTCATGAAATTATTGTGCAGTTTGATCTGTGCTGGTACCACAATGTGGAGATGCTGATCCTGTCTGTTCATTGCTTTCTAAAGTGGCATTTTCACTGTCCTTGCTGATGGGCCTGTTCGTTATTTCTGAAGGCATAAAATCATCTTCTGTAAAAACATCTTCGTTAAAAGGCCAAATACCTGACACTGCAAAGCCTGATTGAATGTTAATGGGAGTTGCCGCTTTAAGAAAAGCATGGCCTCCTAGATTTGCAACTTGATAGATTGTTAGTGGTGTCCCAACATTTTTCATCATCCATGAATCACACGCATTGTTGTAGACCGACTTCATGGGTCCAAAAACTGAACGGTCCAAGGGCTGAGTTTTAGATGAGGTGTGTGGTAGTAACGTGATCACATGAATGTTGTTTTTCTTGCACAGTTCAAGTGATTCAAATGAAATGTGGGAATCGTGATTGTCCAAGATCAAAATCAAAGGGAAGTCTTTGGAAGTTCTTGAATGCTTAATGAAGTGATTTATAACTTTGACGAAATTATCACGGGTCATCCAACCTGATTCATTCACAAGGCCAAGGGAACCTCCAGGTGCTCCAGCAAGCATAAAATTCTTTAAAATTTTTCTGGGAATCACAAAAACTGGAGGGATAATGTGACCCGCAGCTGACACAATGCAACAGATTGTGACCAGTTCTCCTCTTTCTCTGGATGTCACCTGGCCTATTTGCTTCACTCCTCGTGGGGCAATTACTTTTGGCACTTTCTGTACAGTGGTCAGACCTGACTCATCCAAATTGTAGATTTGAGCTTCACTCACATTTAGTTTTGTAATGGTTTCCTTCACAATGTTGAAGAAGGTGCAAATATTATGTTTGTTGAAAGCTATAGCTCTAGCCAGAGATGTTGCCTCAGGTTGCCTTATGGTCAGCTCGGGATTCCGTCTCAAAAATCCACAAAGCCAGTCATTCCATGTCATCATTTGCTCATCCCAGGTTAAAGGATGTGCAATGTTATTGACTTTCGCCATCTCGTACGCCAAAATACGAACGTTTTTAGTTGTGAGTCCATGGAACATTCTTGCACAATCTTTCAAGTAACTAGCAAAATCAGCTTCTTGCTTAGCTGTGAAAACAAGGCTATGCCTATAATTTGGTACGAGTCTAGTAGGCAGACCATTTCCTTCTCTGTCTTTTGTAAGATTGCTATTGAGGGTAGAGCGAGCAATGCCGTACTCCCTTGCAGCTTTCCTCACTTTCATTCCATTTTTCACAGCATTAACAGCTTCTCTCATACGTTCCTCCGTAACGAGACCCTTGTTGATGTTTCTGATGTACAATCTTGGCATCTGAAACAAAAGAGTGACAGAATTATATAACATTTAGAATGGTAGGCCTATCATTTGCAAAGAAATACTGATCATAGCACGAATGGCGTGCATCTTTAATAAATCACTGAAATCAAATTTGTTAACAGTTTTATTGGTCTAGATTTAGACCCCAGTATTAAAAAGAATCAATAATGCTGATATTCGAATGCAATCTTCAACACTTTTAATAACAACAGACTGTCTTGTCAATTTCTTCTATGGGGAGAAATGAACCATGGGGAGAAATGAACCGGTCCATTTCTCCCCCATCAATGTATTAAACTATTCAGCCATAAAGTCTCTTAAATCTAATATTATATGCTATATTTTTTATATGAACTCTTAAATAACAAGTAAATAAAGATATTAACGTAATTACTTTGTCCTAATTCCTGACTATGCGTCTGCTTTACGATGGTGTCTGGAACTGGAAAAAGAAACTTTAGTGCAGAAAATATTTCAAACTTTGCATGGGAATGACCTGTGCGGGAAGTCGATGGCAAATGAAAAATTCGGACTATGTTTGATGTGGAAAACAAACTTATTATGGTTTCACTTTCATTGCATCACAGCCAGGGCCCAGATAGGGAGTGGTCCATTTCTCCCCAGTCTTCCCTACCATTAACCTGTCGAGATTTTTTATTGTTGAATAGTTCAAGTTGTATTTTGATTTCGCTACTTCTGCCCTCACCCCCATTTTACGGCGCCGCCTGATGCGGCTGCCTCTCTGTGCCATAGAACGGCGCGGCTTTCATTGGTAAAAATGTAGAAATATGTATAACATAAATTCTTAGTAATAAGGGAAGTAAATTGAAATGAAATTTTTAAGCAGCAAGGGAGACAAGAGAAAGAATTTATTGGAGTATAAATGATGGCTGTTTACAGCAAATAATTCTATTGAAGATTGTACAGCATAACATTTAATGAGAAGTATCGCCACTCTGATCAAATTCTACTAAAATAAATTTAATTATTGCGAAGTCTTATAATTTCACTTTGTGATCTCGTGTGATAGATACTATATTAAAGGTAGTCCAGTCTACATACGAATAATATATATAGTGCAATATCCGTTTAATTACGTTGACTATTAACGTAGTGCCGGTCTCTCTGGCTGTGGGGATACACCACTTTCTCTCTGTAATCCCGTTTATCACGCAGAGTCTCGTAGCGGAGCGATAGCTGAGGCGGTTCGACCCCCGCTCGTGACTTGCGGGATACTGAGCCGGCCGCTCAGAAAGCAATGGCAAACTACTGAGCGTAATCTTGCCAAGAGATCAACATACAGCTGAAAGATACTTGTGTTGACAGCTAAGTCCTGTAAAAGGATATGCTAAAAAAAAAAAAAATTAACATAGTATTTTTGGCAGGCACATGTGCCCCATAATGATAACAAATATGATCGTAGAAACTATAAATGGGGCAAGCAAATAAAGGATATCGATGTTAGTCTTTGATACACAAGTAAAAAACGACAGTCGTTGATTTTTACCATAACGCTGGAGTTATATTTGATCCTAGCAAAGAGAAGCCACCCTTTGAGGTGTTCAGCTGCAATGACTCTCAGTCGCAGAACATGTAACATACTTTACCTTAGTCTTCTTTCCCATACAGGAATTTGATGACAAAATACACCCGTGTCTTACCCCTTACTCCGTCTGGTCATCACTGTTTCGGTATTCAGTCACTACTGTGACAAAACCTCCGTACTTATCACTTTCCGCCATCTATTTTTGTTAGGTCCTGTCGTATATCATGAGAAATCTCAAAGAGATAGAGAAAAACTAGAATTCATCTTTCCCAATGTGATCCTGGCCCTCTATAATTTTAGTAGCCTTCAATGGCTCAATTACTTGAAGCTATCAATAGAGTCCAGGAAAGCCAAGGAAGTCCCCAAGGTCAACAAGGAAACGATTTCCTTGAATAATAATAGCATCCTGTGGAGTTTCCTTGCCACTCTGCTCTCAGATAAATAATTAATGTCTAAGGTGGAATTAATGGTTAACAGACATTAACATGACACTCAAAGAATTAATGGAACACTCAGAGTGAAAAATGAAATATCTATTAAACTTAATAACAATCAAACTAGGGATGCGTTTTGACCATTCTGATCACAAAATAATCACCCAATTCAAAAAGCATGGCATGTATTCATTAATACATTAACCATTCACCCTTTTAGAAAAAAAAAAACATAACCCACATTTACCCAGTGGATTGAATCATACCCATAGATCTGTTGGGATATAATAATAATTATAATTCTCTATCTTAAACTCAATCCTCTCCACTCCATGTTGGGCTTTTGGACCCTAAATGTTCAAATGTTCTGTGAGACTAAATAAATTGGGTCCATAGTAAGTTTGTTGTTCTGGTTCAGGTATTATGATCGTCGAGGTTGCCTCTCTAATCACAGGTACAGGCTAAAAGTCCCATGGTTGATTCATTCATAGTGATACTTGGCTACCTGCTTTATGTGGTTAGATGGAACTCTCGCCTGTAAGTTCTTCCAAAATAAGGATTCGTCATCTCTCCAGCCAGGAGCTCCCTAAAGAGTCCTATCTAGTTCTGGGTGGATTTAACCACTACCCGAAATTCCAGTATCTAAAACAAATATCTACTGGTATCATAAATGCTACCTATTTGGTCATTGGAAATGAAAGAAAGGTAAAATCTCTAAGGAAAAGGGAAAATAAACAAAGGAAATTTTGGACCCTAGGGAAAAATAAAGAAAGGGGGAAGAAGGCTTGTAGTGTGCCACAGAAGTTATAAATCCAATAGCTAGCTCCATCTCCATCCAATACCCACTACACGGATCTCAAGGTTTAGGATACCAGATAAGCAGTGTCATCTTCGCCCATTCCTGTCACATATAGTCTCAAACTTTGAGTAATACCTTGATCGATTCGATTAACCATGTTCACTATTCCCCGTTGCACATAATTGTTTTTCCTAGTTATCCTTCCCTTCAAAATAAAAGGCCTCCCACATTAAGTGTCTTAATTCATTCACCAAATGCAAATGAGTATCCAACTTATAAACAATATTATTCATTCTGGCACCAGCTCCTGCAGGACATTCATGTGTTTTACTCCAAATTAAATGCTTTAAGGAGGAATATCATCTCTCCTCTTCAACATTTATGTATATGCCTTTACCTAATAATTCATAAGATTCATCATAATCATAACATCAAGACAAAATTCCACAATTCATAAACAGAACTAAAAGTATTTGTAGCATGAGTGATATGGAATAAAGTGTGGCGCCATAAGTAGAGGCACACTAAACTATCAATTAGTGCTTGTTTACCGCTATCATCTTCTCCTCTGATAGAAATGTCAGTATAATCAATATTGCCTACTATCAGGTGAATGATTGATTGATCATAATCTTCCTCTGTACTTCACCTCTCCTCACTTACTCTACAATCATTCATTGTAAATTTAAAAGAAAAAACATGTTCGCATGGATGATGAATATACATAATTATGTGACTCACAATTAATAAGTTAAAAGATAAATTCACACATTGAACACCTATGAAGTCACAATTGAATCACCACATGAATGTTTCAATAGAACACACAGGATTTCATGATAACACATATGGAACCGTTTAACACTGAATGTGCCCCAGGTACTGTTTCCAGGACGAATTGTACTAATTCCTCCTAACTAGTGAATGCTCAATTAAGATAGTTCCTTGCTACTGAATTATGAAGTCTATCCACCTAAATTCTAAAGTTAATCAATAACTCCTGAATTAATACTGAATTAGCTTACCTGCTTACGGTGTGAAATGTACTACCTATGTATATTGCTTATTCGTACATGAAGCTTCATAATTAGAAAATCCCTCACTATGGGTTAATCCATTGCACAGACCATCTACAAACTACGTATCTACGTACAGTGCCTAGTCTCTCCTGAAATAATTTCGTAAGGACTAATAACAGTTTTACAGTACACCATCATACCACTTTCTGGGAAAGGACTTCTGGACATAAACTAACTTAATCTTACAGTGTGCTTACCTTCAACATAGTTGAATTTCCTCTTAAAGCATAGCGTCGTCAGGTTTCAGGCTGCAGGCTAGGTCTTGACTTTCTAGTTCGCTAGCTGATTTGTAGGCCGTCGCTTCTCTCTTGCTTCCTCCTGTGAAGTTTTCCAGAATACAGAGGGATAGTTGAGCAGAAGACACCAGACCATCAGTTCCAGTTGACCATCGCCTTTAGATCTCCTGTCACAGTTAATTTTTACCACACACGTTGAACGTCTTTCTGTCCTTACGCCATTTTCGTACTCTTACGGTTGTTTTTGCACTGTTGCCATTGCCAGACCTGGCTCTGACGTCATGCCTGGTCATGTGTAATGGCTGAGCTCCATTTCTGCTATATTTATAATATCGACGTTCCGTTCCAAAATAACGCTGTTTTTCAAATTTTGATGATGTAAATTCTATGTTTCTTTATAACTGTATGCGCTACTTTCTTTAGCTTTAAATTTGAATTTACTTCTACTGGTGGCGGTTGTCGGCGCTGTTGTTAACTGGAGTGTAGTGTGGGGAAATTCAAACAGCGATGTGCTGGTTTGCGAGATGTATACTACAGGTCCAAACCTACTTTTTGTTTGGACCTGAATCTGTTAAAAGGCCAGACGATCGACTTCATTGCATCGGGCGGTATCCCATTTTGTACAGTATCATTCCGCTGGGCTGCTTACTGAACGTATCGCACAAAGTACTTTCTACGGAACTTCAGCGACACTCCACAGGGTTTCTTCGAGTAAATTTCACTCGTGAACCGAACGACCTACGCCGGAATCGAACCAATAACCTTCTAGACGCGAGGCAGGTTGCGTAACAAGTTCGCTGTCCTCTCTAGAACTTTACTGCCAAAAAGTCTATTAAAATGTCACTCCATTGTAATTCTCTGTCATGTGTAAACTACCTATCACATCTTGAATCCATCTACGTTGTGGTCCTCCTCTTTTCCGACTTATGAGTACACTGATGAGAGGAATCATCATTAAGGGACGTAATATCAATAACATTTGATATGAGAGGAATCATCACTGAGGGACGAAAACATCAAAAACATTTTATATAAGAGGAATCATCATTGAGGGACATAACATCAATAACATTTGATATCAGAGGAATCATCATTGAGGGCATAACATCAATAACATTAGATATGAGATGAATCCTCTTTGGGAGAAGTGACACCAATAACATTAGATATGAAAGGAATCACAATTGGGGAACGTGACATCAATAACATTAGATATGAAAGGAATCAACATTAGGGGACGTGACATCAATAGAATTAAATTTGCGGATTATACAGTGTTGATTTGAGACCATTAGCAGGATGTACAACATTTAGTAGATGCGGTTGTCGCACATAGTGAACAACTAGAGTTAGATTGAATTGTAAAAAGACACAGATTAAGGTCATAACTGTGAAGAAGGAAATGCCACAATGTAATATACAGTTAAATTAGAATATTCGTAAACAAGTTAGTTTGTAGATCTATCTCGGAACTGTCATAAAATATGATTGGAGGTGCCTAGACGAGATTAGAATAAAAATCACCATGGCGAATTCAGCCTATGCAGACGGAAAACATACTCTCTATACATAATAGAGAATATGTGTTTGTTTCTATGTTTGTTTGTTTGTTTGTTTGTTTGTCCTTTATGTGTTCCCGAACGGTATATCCGATTGAGATGAAATTTGGTAAAGATGTTGTTCTCACTTCCCGCGGATCCAACTGAAATAGTTAGTTAGTTTAAAATCAATATTTAATTTTTACACGATAGAAAAAGGCATTACGAGATTCAGAAACAGACGAGCAACGGGAACGAGAACCTGAGCATCAGAAACAGACGAGCAACGGGAACGAGAACGGGAGCAGGGGCCGAAACGCGTACTCTGTGCGCTTAGAGAAATGTATTTGAATGTATAATGACTACTTATATGAATTCAATGAGACGCTCCCCGCCAGGTGCCTGGCGACGCCGAGCCGGGTCGTCAGCTAGTAACCAATAAAACAATGTCAATTGCAACTAGAAAAAGTGTGTATGGTACTACATGGCATCTGTTCTTTTGTATGGATGTGAAGCGTGGATAATTACCAGACAAGCTAAAAATCATCTAATGGCTGTATAAATATTGTATCTGGGCAAAATTGAAAGAATAGCATGGACAGACAGAAGAACCAATGACCAAGTCCTACAAGAAACAAACAAAATCCGTAAATTGATTAGAAAAATTAGACACAGACAGTCAAAAGTTTTTATTTGGACGCGTTATTTTTACTTTGTATGTTTTTATATTTTTATTCCCCCTCCCCGCCTTTTTTGTTTAAATTTATGTTTACCTTTGTGGAGTTCATTATAATGTATATACACTGCGTCCGTTTTTAGTACACATCACTTTTTTCGCTCTTTTTTTTTTTATTATTTCCTTTTGTTGCATACTTCTGCAGTCGTTATTTTTCTTATTATTATAGCAACTCGTTTCAATCATTTTAATGTTTCATAGGTACAAATGTAGAAATCTTAATAATAGAAATTCATAGTTTCAAGGGAAATAAATTGAAATAAAATGTTTAAGTAGCAATGGAGACAGGACAAATAATGTATTAGGGTATAAATTAATTCTGTTTAATGCAGATAGTTAGTTTGAAGAACGTAGAGCATAATATCTAAGGAAATATATTGCTACTCTGATAAATAGATACTAAAACAAATTTAAATAATTGCGTTATCTTAGATGTCCAGTAAGTGACCTCATGTGGTAGATAATATCACAAATGAAGGGCAGTCTACCTACGGGATAATATATCTAGTGCAATATCCCTGTAATCGCACTTTTTGATGTGCACATTAAACTAATATATTTGGCATGCATATGTGCATGTGCCTCATAATGATAGCAATATGGTCGTAGAGACTTTTAATGGCCCGAAGAAACAGATGATATCAATTTTCGTTTTTGATTCACAAGTGAATTACGGCAGTCGCTGATGTTTGCCTCATCGCTGGAGTTATAATTGATCCTAGCAAAGACAAGCCGCCGTTTGAGGTGTTCAGCTGCAATAACACTCAGTCGTAAAAACATGTAACATGTGTTACCTTTATTTTCTTTCTAATACAAAAATTTGGTGACAAAACACATCCGAGTCTTATCCCTTATTTGGTCTGTTCATCACCGTCTCTGTAGTAAGTCACAACTGTGACAAAACCTCCCTACTTATCATTTTTCGCCATCCATTTTCGTTGGGTCCAAACCTACTTTTCAGAACTGAATTTGTTAAATGTCATTAGGATCGATTTCATTGCACAATGTTAACCAAATATGACCCAGTATCTTTCCACAGGGCGGCTTGCCGAACGAGTCACACAAAGTACGAACTACGCATTTCCATCGAAAAGCCCCCGTATTTGTCCGAAAAAAAACTGCACTCGTGAAAAAAATAACGAAGTATGCAGGAATCGAACCCTCAAACCTTCGGAGCACGAGTTAGGTGGCGTAAACCACTTCGCTTGTCCAGTCTAGAACCGTACTCCATCACAGTCTATATAAATGTCTCTCCATTGTAAGCCTCTGTCGCTGTCATGTGTAAACTACCGATGACATCTTGAATCCATCTACAGTGTGGTCTTCCTTATTTCCACCTTCCTGATACACAGTATGAGAGGAATCATAATTGGGTGACGTAACACAAATATCAATAGCATTAGATATATAAGGAATCGTAATGGGTTGGGTGGGGGAAGGCGGGGGGGGGGGGGGGGTATAGATAAACGGACGACCTGACATCAATAACATTAGATATGAGAGGAATCACTATTGGAGGACGTTACATCAATAACATTAGAAATTCGAGAGATCACCAATGAAGGACGTAACATCAATAACATCAGATATTAGATGTATCATTATTTAAGGACGTTACATCATTAACATTAGATATGAGAGGAATGATCATTAGGGGACGTAACATCAATGACATTAGATATGAGAGGAGTCACCATTGGGGGAGGGGAGGAGGTAACATCAATAGAATTTGATATGTGGATGATACAGTGTTCATTGCAGACAATTAGCAGGTTCTGCAACATTTAATAGATGCGGTTGTTGCACACAATGAACAACTGTGGTTGCAATTACATTGTATGAAGACACATATTATGGTCGTCACTAGGAAAAAGGAAATACCACAAAGTTATATACAAGTAATTGGGAATATTCTTAAACATGTGATTTGGTACAATTATCTCGTAACAGTCATAACATCTGACGGGAGATGCCTTGACGAGATTCGAACAAGAATCACCATGTCGAAGGTAGCCTTTTTCAAGAAGGAAAACATACCGACCAATAAAAATATGTCAATTGTAACGAGAAAAAGAGTATTGATGTGCAACATAGATCCTATACTTTTCTATGGATGTGAAGCGTGGATAATTAGCAGACAAGCTGAAAAACATCTAATGGCTGTGGAAATTTCGTTTCTGAGGAAAATGCAAAAAATACCATGGACAGACAGAAAAACCAAAGATCATGTCCAACAATAAACAAACAAAAACCGTAAATTGTTTAGAGAAATTAGGCGTATACAGTCACAATATCTTGGCAACGTTAAGAGAAGAAATAAACTTGGTAACAAATGGCAAGATTGAGTGGCAAAGAACAAGGGGGAGGCAGAGAAATAAATACCTGGATGGCTTGGCCACGTGCATGGTCGAGACAAGAATACAGAGCTGATTCTCGACTCTGCTGATCGTGTGAGATGGCGAAACATGACCACTCACGCTTATCGGCAAGGCACATGATGATGATGATGATGATGATGATGATGATGATGATGATGATGATGATGATGATGATGATGATGATGATGATGATGATGATGATGGCAAACTTTCCTCAGTAGTTGTCTTTTCTAGACATTCATGTTTAAATAGAAAATGTGGCGTTTGCAGGACATTGCGATTCAGTAGTTTGCCATTGTTTCCTGAACGGGTTAGTCAACGTATATAATGCACCAAGTCTGATACCACATTAACGACATTTAACCCTAGAACTACCATGGGGTTCAAATAGACCCCAGTGTCAACTTTCGCGTCTGTCCTTGTGTTGTAGTGTACTTATTTTGGGGGGACGGGGTGTCAGGTATTGGTAGCACCTTTGGTAAGGATGACTCTCATGTCCTTTTCAGGACCCATCCCCCACTGGTCCAAGCCTGACACCCAGCTCACGCCTGTGGCTCCTAGTAGCTGTCAGCACGCGACAGCGGCCACCCCCCGGGCAACAGCTGTGAGAGGCTGGCTAAACCAGGCGCGGGTAGCCGATTTGGTGTCAAACCAAGCGGTGAAGTAGGGTATGCCTACCCAGCATGTGAAGACAGGATCCGGCAGACTGCGAGAAAGAAATCATTCCTGATTCAACGGGCAAGACGGCGTTTACCTGCAAAGCGTTGTGGAACGTAATGAGCACGGCAAGGCACGTAGAGCGCCCTGGTCATCCACTGCACCTGTATTCGTCTCCAGTCGTCTTGACTTGTCCTGCCACTGGATTCAAATGGACTCAGGCGAGAGAGTGAGGTCGACAAATTGCGCAACTCTTCCTCACTTTAATCCAATTCATCGCGCAAGTCATTCTTCATTCTTCATCCAACATTTTTTAAATATTTTATTATACCCCCGCTGCTTACCATTGTGGAGTTCGTTGTAAGGTATATATGTACACTCTGTCCGTGTTTAGTGTATGTCACTTGTTCGCAAGAGTTACACATACCTAACTGTTGTTAGTTTCCTATTGTTACATCCTGCTGCAGCCGTTATTTCTTATATGAATATTGCAACTAGTTTCGATCATTGTAATATTTCAGAGGTAAAAATGTAGACATCTGTATAATTGAAATACTTAGTCATTAGGGAAATAAATTGAAACAATGGTTTTAAGGAACAAGGGAGACAAGAAAAACTAATTTATTTGAGTACAAAAGAAGGTAACGTAATGCAAATGGTTAGTTTGATGAACCGTTAGCATAATATATAAACAAACATATGACTACGCTGATCAACACCTACTAAAATAAATTTAAATAATTGCGATATCTTAGATTTCCTGTATGTGACCTCATGTGGTAGATAATATCACACAGAAAGTGCAGTTTACCTACAGAATAATAAACCTACTGTAACATTCGTTTAATCACACGGGATTGCTTGGTCAATTAATATTTTTGTCAGGCACATGTGCATGTGTCTCATAATGATAGCAAATATGGTCGAAGAGACTTTTCATGACACGAAGAAACAGATAATATCGATGTCCGTCTTTGATACACAAGTGGATTACGACCATCGCTGATGTTTGCCTTAACGCTGGAGATATGTTTTATCCTAGCAAAGACAAGCGGCTGTTTGAGGTGTTCAGCTGCACTGACGCTCAGTCACCGAAAATGTAACATATTTTATCTTAGTGTTCTTTCTAATATGAGAATTTGGTGACAAAACACATCTCTTGATTTGCTCATCACTATCTCGGCATTAAAACATAACTGTGACAAAAACTTCCTACTCACCATTTTCCGCTATCCATTTTTATTATGTCCAAACCTGCTGATTGGAACAGAATCTGTTAAACATCAAGAGGGTACAGAGACAAGCCGCTGGGTTTCTCTGAGAAAACTGCACTTGTGAACATAACGACGTGTTCCGGAATCGAAACCACAACCTTCGGAACGCGTGGTAGAAGGCATAACAACTTCGCTTATCCAGTCTAGAACTTTACTCCCATAACAGTCTATTTAAATGCCTCTCCATTGTAAGAGTCTGTTGCTTTCACGTGTAAACTAACTATCACATCTTGCATCCATCTAGGTTGTGGTCTTCCTCTTTTCCCACACTTTGTACACTATATGAGAGGAATCATCATTGAGGGACGTAACACCAATAAGATTAGATATGAGAGGAATCATCATTGGGGGATGAAACATCAATAACAATAGATATGAGAGGAATCATCACTGCGGATGATACAGTGTTTATTGCATACAAAGAGCAGTATCTGCAATATTTAGTAGATGTGGTTGTTGCACATAGTGAACAACTATGGTTAGAATTAAATTGCATGAAGACAGATTATGTTCGTCACTAGGAAGAAGGATACACCACAATGTAATATACAGGTATATGGGAATATTCTTAAACATGTGAATCACGGAGCAGTCATGATATTTGATGGGAGGTGCCTTGGCGAGATTAGAACAAGAATCACCTTGGCGAAAATAGCCTTTTGCCAGACCGAAAACATACTGGCCCATAAAAGATGTCAGTTGCAACGAGAAACATTGTTTAGGTACTGCATAGAACCTAATCTTTTGTATGGATGTGAAGCATTGATAATTAGCAAACAATCCATAAAACATCTAATGGCTGTGGTAATTTGGTCTCTGAGGAAATTGCAAAGAATACCATGGGCAGGCAGGAAAAAAAAACCAATGATCAAGTGTCATATATTTTTGAAGGGAGTGGGAGATCACTGTAGTGCATGCCCCATCTCTAACAAAAGAAGTAGAGCCCCATCCTCTTCTATCTTCAATAACCCCAGAATATGAACCTTGAGTTATCTGCAGGCCTCGTTCTATTAAGTATGTCTAGGAGATATAGATTATGGCCCTGGTGAGAATGGTAATTACTTACTGGGAATCTGCCCCTTCTCCAATGATTCTTATAGTTCTTGAGCCCCCTTTTATTGGTTATCAAATCTGAGGAAAGTCTGGAGAATTTTCTCAGCCTGATTTAGATGAAGAAAACATGGATATTGAGCAGTTGATAGATCTAGAGTCTTCTCTCCCCCATTTTAGTAAGTCATTATGAGTGGATATATTGTAAACAATCAAACACATAATCAATCACATTAGATTCTGACAACATGATGTACAAAGAAGTTGTTGACTCACAGATAGGTTTGAACTGATAAATTAACAGAAGGTCAATTCATGTTAATCATTTATTGACTGGGCCTGAGCCTTCTGGTCAGTACATACATCTCTATTGTGATTTACACAAAATATTAGAAAAGTTGCACATTGGACCATTCACACAGAGACCATCAATAAACAAGCATCAATACATGAGAGGTCAACAAGTGTGAAAACATATTAAACATTTTAATGTTGCACATGTTAAGTGTGATGGTAATTCAACAATTAACTATCAGTTTCCTGAAATTGGGTGTGGTGTGTACCAAGGAAAATGTAACCTGGTGACTGGAAGATTAGGTAAGCCAGGGTCCATTGACTGATGGATCCACTTCAGGTCTGCCCGTATAGCTCCTCTGAAGGCCTCCCCATACTCTGCTCATGGCCAAGTCATCTTCCATCTCACTTGTGGTTCATCTCTTTCTCTCGGCTTCCCTCTTTCAGGTCTGATTTAGGTGGTTAGTTTGCTGATGTGTTGGGTGGTTGTTGGTATGTAGCCACCAAGAATCACTGATGAATATTCACATAAATATATACATTCCTACCAATACAATATTCTAGAAGTAGGTCGGAAGAAATCTAAATTCCTGAAGTAGGAACTAGTTCCCCTCCCCTCCTTTTTTCTCTAAGCTAGTGTTGGGTTAATTTGGGGTGGTCAGAGTTTATCACACTGTGTACGCCTTGTATCAACTGGTTCCTGCTGTATGTAAGTTCTCATTTGACCTGGGGTCAGTGAACGTGTACAGTAAGACAGTGACAAGAGTGAGAATATGTCAAGATGCATGTAAATAAATGACATACATTTATAACATTTCTTCCACTCAGTGGTGATTGTCGCGTGTATAAATAATTCTCTGTGTTTTCCCACTTAACTTCTTCTTCTTCTTGTGTCTAATAACTCTCTCCCATTATCTGTTGTTGTGATGTTGAGTGTGGGGTTGTGTGGTGATGAGTGGTGTTGAGTGGTGTTGTGTTTTAAGTTATGTTGAGTAATGAGTTAAGTTCACTGCGCGTGATGGTGTTTCGTGAAGCACAACTTTCTCATGTAATGCAGTTGATGTGTGCCCTTATCTAATTAAAATTTGACAAAAATATAAATATTTATTCCGTCAAACCCTACTGATTTAATAGATGAATGAGAAAGGAAAGATTGGTTTCTCTTTTAGCTTTCTAGATTGTAAATAGGCATAGATAAGTCTGTTTTAGAACAAGGCACTTATTCTAGTACACGAACTGTCATTTCAGCTGTAGGTAGTGATAGCATCTGTTATCAGTGTTTCTGGTGAAATGCACAAGATTGCTTTAGAATCATCACTTCTCACAGTTGTTTAGAATAGAATGTAGTAGTATAACGCACTTCTTAAAGTTAATAATTATCTCTAAGAATATCAGAGATTGCAGTTTCATCGAAGAGAGTATTGGAGAGTCATTTTGCCCGGGAACGGCTCTGCGTCGTTAGAATATACAGTCGAGCATTTTTACATTTCAGAGGTTTTAATTAATAATAATACATTTCAATTGACATTACAAACACGGGTTACCATTACTTGATACCTGATACATCGGGTTCTTAGTCTAATCTAAGGACTAACAAGCTCATCTGGGATTCAGACATTCTGCCTCCTCTATTTGAAAATTTGGTCACACAATGTTTGACGTCTGTTCGCCAGGCATGTTTTCGCAAGAGTGCGCTGCTTATCATAATTTATACCGGCGTTGGCGCGAAAGTCGTGTCACGTGTCTGTCCCGTCCAATGGTTTTTTAAGCCTGGGCTGATGAAATCTTTCCAAGAATCCACGTCATCTGTAACTTGTTCAGTTCCAGTTTCGATGTTAAGTTTTAAGTCCTAGTCTCCGTTTGCGGTTGTGAAGTCAATTTCTTTTAATGTTGTTTCCTCTTCTTTCGGCATGTTTTGGTAAATGAATAATGGTGGTTAGCGTTATGCCACACCAAGTCCTATTAGAAATAAATAAACACCGTACACTGATTACAGAAATTAGACGTAGACAGTCACAATGTTGTGGATACGTTATGAGAATAAATAAATAGGAGAGCAGGGTGACAACTTCAAATCCATTTAGCAAGATGGATTCAACTACCGGAATTTTGGAGTGGGTGTCTTCATGAGTTGTCACACTGGACGTTTCACTAGTGCTCACCTTACGTTCCTTCCGGCCAGTCAGACATGCAACTGTGTGAGGGGTAGGAGGTTTCTTCCGACAATCTTTTGTGTGATGTCCTACCTTCCGGCAATTGGTACAGTAGTCCTTCTGTCGCATGATTGCGCACTCCGTCTTGTTCACTGCTGCACATCACAATTTCAAAACACACTTCTCACTAAGGGTTTGCACTAGAGAGAATTGGGATGCTAGGAATGTGGCGTCAACAGTATTAATAGCTGTGACACCCAATGATAGACAGATCATGTGGTTTAAGCCCGTTCTGTCCATTGGTTAACCATTTCGCCCGCGAAATATTCTGGGTCCAGCGACGCTAAATTTCGGCACTTGCAGAGCGACCGGCCAAGCATCTAGATGTGGTTTAGGTCTCTGTATGTCCCTCATCCTGATTCAGAAGGAAAGCTTCAGACGAAATTATGCCTGAGTTTGTTTATTTATGAGTCAGGTAAAGCTTTAAGTATGAGAGTGTGTGTGTGTAAGTTCCGGCACTAATATATATATGTTTATTCTTCTATTGGAAGATAGAACCCAACTTTCAACCAGTCCCAAAATGGCTACTCTCTGCCAGCACTGATGTAGATATCTGACTCCATCTCTCATTCGTTCCCAGAAGAGTTGCTGTACAATCACTATGTCTGAAGCTGTGAAAAGAGGCTCAATTATGCCCAGACTGTTTAGATCCCACTGGCTTGCTGACTGTGTTCAGAGCAGGTTTAGTACAAGATAAACTATGATCTGTGTGCTGGGTGTCGCCTTGGTTGCAATCCACAGCGAATCGCCAACACACGCGAATGTGAGAAGGAGGAATGAAAGACTCTACCTCTTATCTTATATGTTCGTGGCGTGAAGATAGAATGTGTGTGTAACTGTTTAGCATCCAGGACTGGTCCAACATTTATACTGTTGTGATTTATTCGAACAAGCATGTAGCACTCTGACGAACACCAGTCCAGCTAACAGACCAACACCGGCACTCAAGTGAACGAATAAAAGAAGAATGGTGTTAGTTTGAGAGAATGAGTACAATGTGGTGTCTCATCTTTCTTTCACTCTGTATATATATATATGTGTTATTGAATGAGAGGCAGTGTAAATCCTCATAAGGAACATTTCACATAGACCTCCACATTCATACCCATTATATGTTACGTATATTAACTTTAGAGTGAAATATTTAATGTATGTTTCTTTACATTATTACTTTGATGCAACATGTGGAATGTAGTTTATTAAACCATCACCCTGTTTGACCGAGTAAGTAAAGGACATAATATGCTTTCATGCATATGCACTTCTAAACTGTCAAGGGGAAATATCACCCCAGTGTCAGAAGAAGTAAGTAAAGGAAATGACAGAAGAGGTGAGAGGGTATAAACAGGAAAGTATCCAGGCAGACTAAAACAATGGTGGCAGCACTGATTGGTAACATGAGTTAATGAGAACAATCATCCTATTCTGTTCCATTACTATGTAGGGATCAGATATGCTGGGTACATCTCATCATTTACTCTCCATCATTCTTTTCTGGCCTTGTCAGTCACTGTGTCTGTGTCCTCTGTGAGAACAACAGCCAACCGGCCCTAGGTACAAGTGCAGTAAAAAGAAAGCTTGCCCAATATAATTGCTGATGTCTAATGCCAGTACAAGGAGACACACTGTAGCTCTTAACTTGTAGGTACTTCCTGAATCTGCTACCTTCTGTACCTCATGTCTGTAAACCCTTTTCATTCTTGTCCACTGGAGAATCATCATCCTGTGGCTAGATATAAATGTGTTCACCATGTTTATCCACCTCAGGTGAGGATGGCGGTGTTCGCAGAATCTCATGATCCAGAGTTGCAGATCACTGTCCAATAAGGTACCAGGGGATTGCAAATCATGAGCAGTTCAGTAAGAATTAGGTGCACCAGAGATCTGTTGTCAGGAGTTCCCTGATCTAAGAATCTCCATTGCCCAACTGATCATTGCTTCATGGAGAAGTGACATAATTTGAATTGAAGACTTTTATTAGATCATTAGGATCACTTTTATCATTCACAGAAGACTTGAAAATTTTTAATATCATGGCTGAAGTCTGATAGACAATTTTATAAGGAAAGACTGTGTCATATAGTTATTCATTCCAGAAAGTTCTCCGGGATATGTGTAGACTGTTTAATTCCAAGTTTCACTCAATAACTTGACTGAAAGTTCACAAACAGAACATTTTGTGTAGTGCAGAGACTTTGTTAGGAAATCAGAAGGGTGGTACCGTGATGAAATGCCAGAACTGCCATGAGATCTTCCAGGAGTTCTAATCTCCATTGTGTCTTAGAACATTATGCTGGAACCAAATGGGTTTAGTTCATATGTCATAATGCATCACTGGTTTACTTCCACAGGTTTTTTATTTTGATTAATAAACACAAATTAACTGTTCCTGCATTTTTCTGTCAGTCCATTGTGGTGTGACAAAACTTTTCATTATTATCTATGTGTTTAGTTAATGTAACTACTTCACATAAAGGTAGTATCTGGAACTACAGGTGACTGGGTAAACTCTAATAGACAGCTAAAGTCTGTCCTATTGTAATCTCCCAGGTTCCAGGTTACTCAGAAAAGGGAACTTTACATTTTATTAATTCCTGTGACCATTTCATCTAAAAGGGAAAATGATCATAGGTGGGGGACTCTCGAGCTAATTACGTTTCTCTTTTTCGGGAAGGAAGATTTTGGAGGGAAGAAATTAATTTTCCTGGGAAAACTCCTAGATTTCCAGAGCTATTATGGGTCACTTTGGCTTCCAAGAACCCATCCCCTCCAAATGAAATCAGTCCCATCCTTATAGCTTTACTTCATTGTGGGGAAAGTCAGAGGGGGTACTGCTTCCAACTCCCAACATGTCACAGAACAGGGTGACAACTGGCAAGATTGAGGGTAAAAGAACAAGTGGAATACAGAGAAGTCAATACCTGGATGGTTTGACCAAATGGCATGTTCGAGACAAGAACACAGGGCTGATCCATGACTCTGGTGATCGTGTGAGACGGCGAAACAAGACCGCCACGCTTATCGGCTTGGAATAATATGATGATGGTGATGACGACGATAATAGTGATGATGATGATGATGATGTTGATGATGATGATGATGATGATGATGATGATGATGATGATAATGATGATGATGATGCTGATGGTACACTTTCATCCATAGTTATCTTTTCCAAAACTTCGTGTTTTAAAAGAAAATAGTATATGGCTTTTGCAGGACGATGCGTTAAACTCCATCCCCATGTTGCGTTTGTATACAAGTTTACATTCAGTAGTTTGCCATATTTTTCTGAGTGGGAAGTCAACGTTGAACCCCGACCAGCCCGTGCACTGAACGATTCCCCGACCCCGAATATGACGCACTGGAAGTTCAAGTGGTAGCGTTTTAATCCCCGCAATTATACAGACTGCCCTTGTTTTTATACATCTCCAAAACATTTCATTTTCTTTAAACACAGAAGCCACAAACAATATGTGACACGATTTCTTACCTGGCATATTTCCCTCAAAGGCTTACAGTAGGCCAAAGGCTTGCGAACGCGGTTCGTGAACCGGGTACCAGGCTTTCTAAGCTCAGCTGCGACCGATTTGTGCAGCAGACCGTGTTGCGTTGTGTTATAACGTGCTGGTATGGGAGCCGGTCGTTCAGAAAGCCATGGCAACCTACTGAACGTAATACTTGCCTAGTACATCAACAGCAGCTGAATCATGCTAGTGTTGACTGCGACGTCCCGTAAGGTGATACGCAAAAATAAAATATTTCCCTGGTCCCGCATTGTCATCTGACGAGATGCAGCGAAATATACCAGGCAAACAATCGTGCAACATTTTGTTTGTGGCTTCTGTGTTTAAATTCACTAAGGAATACGTTGTTTTGTATTTCATTTTCTTATTTTTGTTTACCTTAAAAGTATTTTTTTTTGTCGTTACAATTCTGAGTTCTTGTTGGATAGACTTGTTTGTTTATTGTTCCATGCAATTAAATTGTAATATGCATTTTGCATGTGTCTTCTTCTAACTGTAGTCCATGTCACATGCCGTTGATGACCATGTATGTCCACAGCCTTCTATCTAGTGATGTCAAACTGTCCAGCATCTAATCTCTTGTTCTCCCACTGGCTTTCCTCCCCTCCATCTTTCTCCTTAAACCAACATGCCCTAGTTTTCCACTTTTCATGACATGTCCACAGAATGTGAACTGTTCTCTTCTGATGCGAGTTGCTAGTTCTCTTTGTGAGTCTGTCTGAACAACACCTAGAGTAGCACAGTGGTTGGGGCATCTTGCAGTCTGTGCTATACAATAACTGTGTGAAACTAGTTGTATATCATGATTATGATAACGGTGATAACAAATGCGACGACGACAACACCAAAAATAACAATAATAATAACAAAACAATAAAAGCAGCTTAAAAACAATGAACACAGTGACAACAGTAACAATAACAACAGATATAGTAACAAAACAAAAACGAAAACAATAACAACAATAACAAAAGGACTATAATAACAATAATAACTATAATAATATTAACATCAGCAACATCAACAGCAACAATAACAATAACGATCGCATCAATAATACAGTAAAAACAAAAATAATAACACCAATAATAGCATTTAATAATATCAATAATAATAGTTATAATAATAGCAGTCACAGCAACATCAATAATAATAACAACAATAAAAACGCCATGCATGAAATAACAATAGCAATAACAGCAATAACAAAAGCAAAGATAATACTAGCAATATTAACAAAAACAATAACAACAACATTAAACATCGTGTCAACAACCATTACCTCATATTGTGTAGCTAACATGTGTACTACTGGTATCTTATATATATATATCATTGTGATGCAGCTTGTAAGACGCTCCGTACTCACTTTTTTGTGCATATCATTTACAGGACATTGCAGTCAACAACAGCATTTCTGCCTCGCTGATCTCTTGGCAAGTTTACGTTCAGTAGTTTGTAATTGCTTTCTGAACGACCGGCACCGATACCAATGCAAAACCAACGCTAAGTGGTTTGCTGCTAAATCGAGCGCAGCTGTGTTTTGAACGCGGATATACGGGAGTACGAACCTCGTCGGTAACCCATTCACCACAGAGACCAGCCCATACTCACTACTAAACAGTATAACATAACACAAAATAATGCAATTTTGCAGAACAGAATTACTAAAAATAAAGGACATTGCTTCTACTAGCCTTCATCAGCAAACAAATACATGTCATAAGTCGGGGTGCCCCACCGGCTAGATGGAAATATTATTCACTGGCGAGCAACCCTAAATAGTCAGAAACTGACTAGGGATGACTTATGTATCTATCAAATTCAGAGCTAAGCTAGAAAGACAAGAGTGACCCAATGACAGCAGAACCTAAACCAATGTGTAGAGTTAAACCTCAGCAGTGAAAGACAACTGAAAGTAATATTCAAGTAGCTTCTGGCGACCGCAGTGAAGTAAGGTGTGAGAGATATACTACACAGTAATCAATAATATTTACCTAAATAAATATTAAAATGCACTGCATACATGCCATAATGAAAATGGCATAAGTAAGCATAAAATGGCAAATCAATCAAGCAGTTAAATCATCAAACACATCAATGTAAATATGATTAAAGTGATCAGTTATCATTAAATGATGAATGATACACTAAATGATAAGAATTAAAATACTTATCAATAAATGATAGATGAGGTAGTTCTCATAAGTTCTTATCTGTTATACACTTTTGAAAAGTTATATCTATACTCTGTAACTTCCTCAACTAAAATTAGCTACATTTGATGATAGTCTATTTTGATGACTGAAGATTACAAGAGTTAACTTTTAAAATCGTATGTCTAGGGTCTAGTAGAATCACTATGATTACTAGAATCCTGGTTCAGGATCGCGGACTGGACCCCAATCTGTCATAAGTCGGGGTGCCCCACCGGCTAGATTAAAGTATTATTCACTGGCGAGCAACCCTAAATAGTCAGAAACTGACTAGGGACAAAATCTATATGGCTGAACTACAGATTAAGCCCTGAATATCCAACGTACAGCTCTAAGTGGCTCGTTACAAAATGAAATGAACTGTGCTGAATATTCGCCAAGGTATAGGAAAGAGAAGGTTAGCTAGGATAGATTTTTAAGTCTGAATTAAAGTTTAAGGACAACTATCCTAGTACAGGTTTTTCTCCCTGACTGCTCCTTTCCTTGGTGTGTAAGTGAACCCCCACCAATGTACACAACAACACGTATGCACAATTGGAATTAAAATATAACGAGCAGAACTATGAGTTACAATACTACAACATTTATTTGCTAATCATAACAATAGACATAGGATGATTGTCAATATGAGGATGATGAAATCATATACATATTGATATTGATGACAAACATTACGTAACTTTACTTGTTACTCGATCTATCTGGATCTGTGGTCCAGATCCCCACTCTCCAGTAGACACACACAAAAGAAACAGCTTGCCGGTATTCTGACGATCCTGTCAGTCCTGAGCTCTACCTAGTCATTCAGTCTCTAGTCTTGAGATCTATAACATAGGTGCTCCTTGTGAGAGCTTGAAAGAAAGTCAAGAATGTGTTATATCAGTTCTACATCAGCGCAATCCTAATTAAAACATATCATAACACAAACATATACAATGACCAGTCTGGCCAAGTTTATCTTCCAGCTCTACTGTGTTCACCATCCTCCTTCTCCCTACTGTCTTTAGTCTGGGACGGGCTTTTCAATTGTCTCACACGCCTGTAATGATTACATTTCTGCCGCCCCATGTCCATGTCGCTAATACAGAAATTCTGTGTCATACAGCCGCTCCGTCCAAAGTTGTTTAGCAGCTCACAGGGTCGGTAAGGGTATTATAACAATGCCTGATCATCCGGGCTTACAAGCCGTGACCAGTAGCTGTGCCAGGTTTCCATGCATTACCGTGACGCACGCCCACAATACACTGAGAAAAGGTTTAGCACCATATACCCTATACTACAATTGTGGGTAATGTCTGTACCATTACACCTCTGCTTCCAACACAATCATTGGTCAATGTGCCAATGCGCAGACAATAGAATAGCACTTCATATTGGTAGGTTTGCATATGACAAATCAATATATCAAACATCCAATACACATAAACATATTGATTAAACAAGACATATTATGATACGTTAACATAATAGCATAATGCACTAGTTAGTTTGTAGGTATACGAGATGAGATGTATATACACAAAAAGAATATGTACGAAGCATATTCCTAGCATTGTATATTCATATGAAATTACACATACATACATCCAACATATCCGTAAACATTATATTACTTCAAGATGGACATCTAATGATATTCAACATAATAGCATTAGGCATTATTATGAGTACTAATATTGTATAGCTACAAAATGAGATATACAACAGTCTAATTGAAGTTACCACATTAGTTACTGCTGTTGTAAGAATTAAATAAATAGTCAGTTGACTATATTCTGAACAACAAATGCACACACCAAAAAGGAGACTAGTCTAGTTTAGAAAGAAATGGTAAGCATCTGCTACGACACCTCAAGTATATCTAGACAAGATCTGCCTTCCATAAGTTTCTACTTCTCAGAAGAGTAACACTTAAAGCACAATGATATTGAACACAGAACTTAGAAAAAACACTCAAGTAACCTATGACAATGATAGTTCTTGCAATAACCTAGATCAGATATAGACTGAAAGTTCATATGTCTAAAAGACTATTGCATAGTTACTAAGAAATCCTACATATGACTACAAACATTGAGCTGGCTGCCTACCTGTTCTGAAGTCAGACTTAATCTAAAAAGAAAAAGTCTAGCAGGGGTTTTTATACCTAGCCTAGCAGTAGACACTTATCTCCCCGGAATTCCATTCATAAATTCTTATCTCCTCCTGACGTTACTTGCAATTATCTCCAAGTCTGTCCAGTCATAAAAATTCTCTTAACCACTAACCCTCACCATAGTGTCACACCTGGATGGTTTTGCGTTGCCAGCCCCAGATCAGTTTCACAGTCTTATCAGTGATTTCACACCTACCTGAGTCTGCCAGTCAGAGTGGATGGGGCTTGTTTATAGCCCTGGGGCTATTATCTCCATCTGGCGTTAATTGCCTTTATTCAACCACTGGCCCAGTTCACTGTTGATTCAGCCAGGGTCTACCTGGACGAGAAGGTGCCAATGTGTCTGTGTGGTGTCATAGCCCGTCTGGGTCAGCAGTTTTCCAAGGTGTAGACTAATTTAAATTATCTAGTTGTGTCCATCTCAAGTATCCCATTTTACTTGCCATCTGCAAGCTTACGTCATGGCTAGAGGCTTTTTGTGAATAATCTTACCTCACGACTAGATAACCTTGGAGTAGCGTGATTAATTCATTCTTTCTCAATTTGGCCTCTCAAATTTGGAGACCGAGAAAAATATTCTGGGATGTTAAGGCGGCATTCCACGACAGAGCTTCCCCCTTAAAAAAAAGTTTCTGCCAGAAATCTTTTGTCAAAGCACGCCGTACATCCCAGAATAATGCCTAAGCACTCTCCGTTCTGTATCTGCCTAAAGGTTTCCAATATTCCTTGTGGCAGTGGGTTGTCCTGCATCTGCATAAAGACGTCCCATTTCCATACCCCAAAGATACTCTGGATAGATCCTTGTACCTGGTTTTCGGCCGGGATTCCATGCAATAGCTTGGTAAAATCCGGTAATTGTCAGGAGGTTGTAATTTTACCCCTCTGGGAAAGATCACAATCAACGGGATTCTTCTACGCCTCTGGGCAGCAATTGTTTTACACCATTCACTCACGTGATTTACTCCTTTCAGCCGAGGATGTACCCGTAGTGAGGTCTTGCATAAGCTGGCCACAGCAAAGCTTGTCTCCGTGATATTCCTCCGTCCTTTATAGATTAACTGATCCATCAATATCTTCCTTTTGAAAGGAATAATGTTACACATCATGGTCCCATGATATAAATTCAACTGGCGCTTTCCTCCTTCAAAGTCGGGCGTAACAATCTTCCCTCCTCGGTGTCGCGGTTTCTTCCCCTGATAATCAGTTAATGGGCTGAGTTTCTCTGCATTAGAGTTTCGTGTGAAAACCGTGCTAGAAATTGGAAATTTAGTGTGCCAAGTTGTCCTGCCTTGAGAAATAACATAGTTATTCAAAGGCGATAAAGTGGAGTTACTTTTGAATAAAGTATCCACAAATAGCTGATCTACTCCTATCAAATCGACCTGACTGAAGGGTAGATTGAGTCCTAAGAGTGTTGATTCCAAACCACTCTTGACTTCTGTTACTTCAGGTCCCTGTTGCTGGAATTCCCTGATAACTTCAGCTAATGAGATGATAGGCGTTTCTTCCTCCATCTTGTGCAAAGAATTTTCTTCTTTAGCAACTACAGACAATGTTGTCTGCACAATATCAGAGTCCATATTCTGGCTCATGACAATTCCCTGTGTTTCTTGAGTCTCCGAACTGGTATACTGTGAGATAACAACTGGAAATGTTTCCTGGTCTGGATGTTCCTCTCTGGTCCTGCTTTCATGGGCTAAGTCCAGTTGAGGTAAATCCTGCGGTGGGCTGTCTAAGCAATCCATCACAATAGGTAAATTATTTGAACTGAGATCTAGTGTCTTGTCCTGAGCTGCAGCCTCAAAGATCACACGGGGTTCTGGGTCTTCCTTCATCCCTCTGTCAGTCAAATTTAATCCCACTTCATCCTCTCCTGAGCTGAAGGGAATAATAAAGTCGGTTACCTTTCGATCTCCGACCTCCTTAAAAGATGTCCTCAGGTCATCTTCCTCTTGAGTTTCACCTCTCGTTGAAGTAAAATGAGATTCCTGGGAGTCTTGTACTGGCGGACCAGTTAAATTATCTGAACTGATAATTAGTGATTCTTCCCGCGTTGCAGTAATGAAATTCACCTGGGATTCCGTTACTTCCATCCTCCCTATTTCAGTCAGATGTAATTCCACTTCGTGATTCTGTGAACAGAAGGGAATGTGAGAATCGGCTAGGTCTCCGCCTGCGACCTCATTAAAGGTTGTCTTCAGTTCCTCTTTCTCTCGAGATTCATTTCTCATAGAAGTCAAGTGGTTTTCCTGAAGGTCCTGTACAGTTAAACCACCATTGCCGTGGTACAAACAGTTATCACGTTTGTGACTGTTTGAAGTGCCTTTGGCACGTTTTTTCTTCCCTCTTTTCCGTTTAGGACAGGGTCGAATGAGAACCTGTAGTTCCCGGTCCACTAACTCTGATTCCGTGGTGGGTGGCAAAGATGTCCCTTCCTTCCTGGTTGGGTGAGCATCCATATCTCCTACCTTATGTTCCGCTAGAAAGGTTAGCTTCTCTGCATTGACTACTTCCATATGCTGTTTATTAATCTCTGCTTCTTCAGTTTTGCTACGCTCTTTTGCTTCAAATAACTCATCAATTGTTTTATTCATCTGTTCCTCCGCCATGTCCCACTCTTTCATCTCGTCTCTGATGTATATTTCTAATTGTTCTCCTGTTAAGCCCTCTATTATGCCTAACCTTCTCGTGGACTCTAAGTAATCTGTGCGCGCCTTCAGATAATCTAGATCCTGGGAAGGTGAGTCCATATTTGCTAATGGTAAGCTCCTATGTATCTATCAAAATCAGAGCTAAGCTAGAAAGACAAGAGTGAACCAATGACAGCAGAATCCTAAACCAATGTGTAGAGTTAAACCTCAGCAGTGAAAGACAACTGAAAGTAATATTCAAGTAGTTTCTGGCGACCGCAGTGAAGTAAGTGTGAGAGATATACTACACAGTAATCAGTAATATTTACCTAAATAAATATTAAAATGCACTGCATACATGCCATAATGAAAATGGCATAAGTAAGCATAAAATGGCAAATCAATCAAGCAGTTAAATCATCAAACACATCAATGTAAATATGATTAAAGTGATCAGTTATCATTAAATGATGAATGATACACTAAATGATAAGAATTAAAATACTTATCAATAAATGATAGATGAGGTAGTTCTCATAAGTTCTTATCTGTTATACACTTTTGAAAAGTTATATCTATACTCTGTAACTTCCTCAACTAAAATTAGCTACATCTGATGATAGTCTATTTTGATGACTGAAGATTA
This sequence comes from Cepaea nemoralis, assembly GCA_014155875.1. Classification (NCBI taxonomy): domain Eukaryota; kingdom Metazoa; phylum Mollusca; class Gastropoda; order Stylommatophora; family Helicidae; genus Cepaea; species Cepaea nemoralis. The sequence continues at coordinate 43,799 of JACEFZ010027528.1, read as the reverse complement.
CAAGAGTTAACTTTTAAAATCGTATGTCTAGGGTCTAGTAGAATCACTATGATTACTAGAATCCTGGTTCAGGATCGCGGACTGGACCCCAATCTGTCATAAGTCGGGGTGCCCCACCGGCTAGATGAAAGTATTATTCACTGGCGAGCAACCCTAAATAGTCAGAAACTGACTAGGGACAAAATCTATATGGCTGAACTACAGATTAAGCCCTGAATATCCAACGTACAGCTCTAAGTGGCTCGTTTCAAAATGAAATGAACTGTGCTGAATATTCGCCAAGGTATAGGAAAGAGAAGGTTAGCTAGGATAGATTTTTAAGTCTGAATTAAAGTTTAAGGACAACTATCCTAGTACAGGTTTTTCTCCCTGACTGCTCCTTTCCTTGGTGTGTAAGTGAACCCCCACCAATGTACACAACAACACGTATGCACAATTGGAATTAAAATATAACGAGAGAACTATGAGTTACAATACTACAACATTTATTTGCTAATCATAACAATAGACATAGGATGATTGTCAATATGAGGATGATGAAATCATATACATATTGATATTGATGACAAACATTACGTAACTTTACTTGTTACTCGATCTATCTGGATCTGTGGTCCAGATCCCCACTCTCCAGTAGACCACACAAAAGAAACAGCTTGCCGGTATTCTGACGAATCTGGTCAGTCCTAGCTCTACCTAGTCTTCACTCTATCTTGAGATCTACAACATAGGTGCTCCTTGTGAGAGCTTGAAAGAAAGTCAAGAATGTGTTATATCAGTTCTACATCAGCGCAATCCTAATTAAAACATATCATAACACAAACATATACAATGACCAGTCTGGCCAAGTTTATCTTCCAGCTCTACTGTGCTCACCATCCTCCTTCTCCCTACTGTCTTTAGTCTGGGACGGGCTTTTCAGTTGTCTCACACGCCTGTAATGATTACATTTCTGCCGCCCCATGTCCATGTCGCTAATACAGAAATTGTGTGTTATACAGCCGCTCCGTCCAAAGTTAGTTTAGCAGCTCACAGGGTCGGTAAGGGTATTATAACAATGCCTGATCATCCGGGCTTGCAAGCCGTGACCAGTAGCTGTGCCACGACAATACATATACACAACACAACATATAATCACGGAGAAAACCCTCCAGTGACTACATTAAGGCATTAGAATGAGATAAGAAAAATTTTAATAGAAATGAAAACAATGAAGAGAAATCAATCAATCAATCAATCATGTGCCATGCCGGAAAGCGTGGGCGGTCATGAATGAAGAGAAAACGAATATCTTAAAAAAAGATATGTTTGCTACTTATCTCAGAATCCCAGGCTGTGATACTAACATGAATTTCACATTGGTAATCTTATTTATATGTACAGCTGTGGGAGTCTGTAAATCATGGGGACCGGGGTAGTGGATGGTAACGGTTCAGTGAATATCCCAGGTAAATGAATGGACGTGGTACACGAAAAAAGGGGGAGGATGCTAAGGTGGGAAACTGGAAGCAATGGAGATGTGATGGTGGTCCGAGTGACAAATAAGAAGGAGTCCCGGTGGATGTCCGTAATGCTGGACCGTTCTCGTTTGATCTAGCACTGAATTGTGTCATTTGGTAGTTTCATGACGAGTGACGTTTCTCGTCTGATTTAGTGTTATTCTATTACATTTTCATATTGTGTAGGTTCTGTGAATTGAGAATCATGACCTAAAGAATGTAAGAGAAGGTAGAAAGATAGATATTTAGATGGCTAGACAATATGGAATAACCGGGTCAAGAACACCGATCTGATCCAAGAATGGTGATCGTGTAGTCTCCGTGGTGAAGCGGTGATGACACAGTCGGCATCATCATCTCCGGCGTCAACAAGCGTGGACGGTCATGATTTCCATGTCAGGTTTAATTGATTACGTGTCATGGGATGATTAATCGTTTTAAGCGACTTCACGCATCTGTCATAAGCTTAAACACAGTAATTTTCCGTATGCAGAGCTCTTTAATTTGATATATTAATACATATGTGTAATATCCTTGTAATATGTGTATATCTGTGTAATGTGTATGTATGTATGTATGTATGTATGTATGTATGTATGTATATATATATATATATATATATATATATATATATATATATATATATATATATATATATATATATATATATATATATATATGTGTGTGTGTGTGTGTGTGTATGTGTGTGTGTGGGTGAATGGGGGAGTTGTTGGTGGGTGGGGAGATGTGTATGTGGGTGGAGGATGTGTGTGTGTTGTTAATGTGTGTGTGGGTGGGGATGTGTGTATAGGTAAAAGATGTATGATTAAGAGATGTGTGGTTGTGGGGTTGGTGGAGGATGTATTGGTGGGTGAGTGTGTGTAGGTTGGGGGAATGGGTGTGTGTGTGGGTGGGTGCGGAATGTATGAGTGGGTAGGTGCGGGATGTGTGGGTTGACAGAGAGATGTGTGTGTGTGGGTGGGGTATGTGTGGTTGGGAGATGTGTGCTTCGCTGGATGGTGGAGGATATATGAGTGGGAGAGTATGTGTGGTTTATGGGTTGGTTGGGGAAATGTGTGTAGGTTGGGAGATGTGTGCAGGTCAGGGGGTGTGTGTGGGTGGGGGATATGTGGATGGGGGATGTGTAGGTTGGTGCGTGTATGTGTGCCTGGATTGTGTGTATGTGAGTGGGTGGAGGATGTGTGTGTGGGTGAATGTGTGTGCTGGATGGGTGGGGCATATATGTGTGATCTGGTGGTGTTTGTGGGTGGGTAGAGGATGTGTGTGTGTGGGTTAGGGATGTGTGGATGGATGGGGATGTATGTCGTAACACGGTAATATGCATTGTTTATGTTTACCACATTCATTTGACAATGTTTTTTTTTTCTATGTGAATGTGTCATGCACTATTGATGAACGAAAGATGAGTGATTGGAAGAGCCGAATGTACGAATGTAATGCGTGCCCAATTTGTTATCCTTTGAAAATAAAGTTCGTTCACTCGATACATAATACAAAGTGTTTGCTGCCATTTTAACAATTTTAATCCTGGAACTACCTTGGGGTACAGATGGACCCCAATGCCAAATTTCGCGTCTCTCATTGTGTCGTAGTATATTTATTTTCATTGTTATTTATTTTATTGTTTTCTCACCCCCCCCCCCTCTTTTTTTTACTTTTAAATTTATGTTTACCGTTGTGGAGATCGTTGTAAGGTATGCACAGTGTGTCCGTGTTTGGTATATTTCACCTTTTTTGCAGGTGTTACACATACCTACATGTTTTTATTTCCTATTGTTATATCCTGTTGCAGCCGTTACTTCTCTTATGAATATTGTAACTCATTTCGACCATTGTAATGTTTCATAGATACAAAAGTAGAAATCTGGATAATAAGAATTCGTAGTTTCAAGGGAAATAAAGTGAAATGATGTTTTTAAGGAACAAGGGAGACAAGGAAAATAATTGTTTGGAGTATAAATGAAAGTTGTGTTATGTGTGTAGTGCAACTAGATAGTTTGAAGAAAGTATAGCACAATATTTATGGAAATATATTGCCATTCTGATCAATAGAAATTAAAACTATTTAAAAGTAATTGCGATATCTTAGATGGCCAGCATGTGACCTCGTGTGATAGATAATATCACAAAGAAAGTGCAGTCTACCTAATGTATAATAAACCTACTGTAACATTCGTTTAATCACACGGGATTGCTTGTTCAATTAATGTTTTTGTCAGGCACATGTGCATGCGTCTCATAATGATAGCAAATATGGTCGAAGAGACTGTTCATGACACGAAGAAACAGATGATATCGATGTCCGTCTTTGATATACAAGTGGATTACGACCATCGCTAATGTTTGCCTTAACGCTGAAGTTATGTTTGATCTTAACAAAGACAAGCCGCCGTTTGAGGTGTTCAGCTGCAGTGACTCTCAGTCGCCGAACATGTAACATATTTTACCTTAAATTTCTTTCTAATACGAGAATTTGATGACAAAACACACCTCTTGATTTGCTCATCACTATCTCGGCATTAAAAACATAACTGTGACAAAAACTTCCTATTTACCATTTTCCGCTATCCATTTTTATTATGTCCAAACCTGCTGATTTCAACAAAATCTGTTAAAAATCAAGAGGGTACAGAGACAAGCCGCTGGGTTTCTCTGAGAAAACTGCACTTGTGAACATAACGACGTGTTGCGGAATCGAAACCACAACCTTCGGAACGCGTGGTAGAAGGCATAACAACTTCGCTTATCCAGTCTAGAACTTTACTCCCATAACAGTCTATTTAAATGCCTCTCCATTGTAAGATTCTGTTGTTTTCGCGTGTAAACTAACTATCACATCTTGCATCCATCTAGGTTGTGTCTTCCTCTTTTCCCACACTTTGTACACTTTATGAGAGGAATCATCATTGAGGGACGTAACACCAATAAGATTAGATATGAGAGGAATCATCATTGGGGGATGAAACATCAATAACAGTAGATATGAGAGTAATCATCACTGCGGATGATACAGTGTTTATTGCATACAAAGAGCAGTATCTGCAATATTTAGTAGATGTAGTTGTTGAACATAGTGAACAACTATGGTTAGAATTAAATTGCATGAAGACAGATTATGTTCAACACTAGGAAGAAGGATACACCACAATGTAATATACAGGTATATGGGAATATTCTTAAACATGTGAATCACGGAGCAGTCATGACATCTGATGGGAGGTGCCTTGACGAGATTAGAACAAGAATCACCTTGGCGAAAGTAGCCTTTTGCAAGACGGAAAACATACTGGCCCATAAAAGATGTCAGTTGCAACGAGAAACTTTGTTTAGGTACTGCAGAGAACCTATACTTTTGTATGGATGTCAAGCGTTGATAATTAGCAAACATTCCATAAAATATATAATGCCTGTGGTAATTTGGTTTCTGAGGAAATTGCAAAGAATACCATGGGCAGGCAGAAAAAAATCAATGACCAAGTCCTATTAGAAATAAATAAACACCGTACACTGATTACAGAAATTAGACGTAGACAGTCACAAATTTGTGGATACGTTATGAGAATAAATAAATGGGAATACAGGGTGACAACTGGCAAGATTGAGGGTAAAAGAACAAGTGGAAGACAGAGAAGTAAATACCTGGATGGTTTGACCAAATGGCATGTTCAAGACAAGAACACAGAGCTGATCCATGACTCTGGTGATCGTGTGAGACGGCGAAACAAGACCGCCACGCTTATCGGCTTGGAATAATATGATGATGGTGATGACGACGATGATGGTGATGATGATGATGCTGATGATGATGTTGATGATAATGATGATGATGATGCTGATGTTGCACTTTCATCGATAGTTATCTTTTCCAAAACATCGTGTTTTAAAAGAAAATGGTATATGGCTTTTGCAGGACGTTGCGATAATCCCCAACCCCATTTTGCGTTTGTATACAAATTTACATTGAGAATTTTGCCATTGTTTTATGAACGGAAAGTCAACGTTGAACCCCGACCAGCTAGTGCACTGAACGATTCCCCCACCCCGAATATGACGCACTGGAAGTTCATGCGGAAGTGTTTTAATCCCCGCCATCACACAGATTGTCCCTGTTTTTATACATCTCCAAAACATTTCAGTTTCTGTAAACACAGAAGCCGCTCTAGAGAATGTTGTAAGAAAGGTAAAAGAGGAATGTCATATTGGATGAACATCCAAGCTGCTTGGTTATGCAGATGATATAGATATTATAGGGGATAGTGAACAAAAGACATTAGAAATATTGACTCACGTAAAGGAAAAAGCCCAACAGATGGGGTTGTTTATCAACCAAGATAATACAGAATATATGGTAATTTCAAGAGAAGGAATTACTAAAACCCTGGCAACATACAAATAGATAATATGACCATTAAAAGAACGGAAACATACAAATACCTGGGTACAATCTTCAACTGCGCCAACATCATAAGGGAAGAAATACAAACTAGAATCAATTCTGGAAATAAGATATACTATGCACTACAACATCTATTGCAATCAAATGCGCTATCTCGTAACATCAAAACCACAATATACAAAACACTGATCAGACCAGTTGTGCTGTATGGCTCTGAAACCTGGAGTACAAAGAAAGGAAACGAAGCCTTGTTACAAAACTTTGTTCTCAAAGGTATCATGAAGGCTAATAGACTACAATGGCTGGGGCATATAGAAAGAATGGAAGATAATAGGGAAACAAAACTAGCCTACGCTCATGACATAAATGACAGTAGACCCCGAGGTAGACCAAGAAGACGGTGGAGAGATAATATATATATATATACAGACCTACAAGCACTTGGAATCAACGACTGGCAAGAGAAGGTCAACCAGAGAGACGAATGGGGACAGATTGTATCTGCAGCAAAGAACCTCAATGGCTCGGAATGCTGAAGAAGAAGAAGAAGAAGAAGAAGAAGAAGAAGAAGAAGAAGAAGAAGAGTAGTTCAGATTGTATTTTGATTTCACTGCTTCTGCCGCCCCCTTACGGCGCTTTCTGATGCGGCCACCTCTCTGTATCATATCTGTAGCGAGCCCTGGTTTTATATGTAACAATTTTGAAATATCTATAAAAGGAATTCTTGCTATCAAGGGAAACAAATTGAAATAAACTTTTTAAGCGACAAGGGAGACAAGATAAATATGTTATTGATTTATATATGAAGGATGTATACAGCAAATAATTAGACCAAAGAAGGTATGTTATAATATCTAATTAAAAGTATATTTACTTTGATCAAAAACTTCTAATAAATTGAAGCGGTTGCGAAATCTTAGAATTCCATATGTGATTTCATGCAGTAGATAATATAATAAAGAGAGTGCAGTCTACATACATATAGCATATCAAATGCAATATCCTTTTAATCGTTAGGATAATTTTTGGTAAACACATAATATTTTTGGCAGCACATATACATGTGCCTCATAATGATACCAAATGTGGTCATAGAGACTATTAATGGAGCAAAGAAACATATGATATCGATGTTCGTCTTTGATACACAAGTAAAAAGTAAAAAACAAAACGACAGTCGCAGATTTTTGCCGTAACGCTGGAGTTATATTTGAACTTAGCAAAGACAAGCCACCGTTTGAGGTGTTCAACTGCAATGACACCCAGTCGTAGAACATGTAATATACTTTTCCTTAGTTTTCTTTCTAATACGAGGATTTGGGACAAAACATACTCGTGTCTTACCCCTTACTCCTTCTGCTCATCACTGTCTCGGCATTAAGTTATAACTATGACTAAACCTCCCTACTTATCACTTTCCGCCATCTATTTTTGTTAGGTCCTGTCGTATATCTTCGGAAATCTCAAAGAGATAGAGGAAAACTAGAATTAATCTTTCCCAATGTGATCCTGGCTCACTATAATTTTAGTAGCCTTCTATGTTTTATATTATGTCCACATTTGTTTGCCTCAATATAAACATCCATATCTCAGTAACCAACTGAGGGAAAATTATGAGATTTAGTATATAACCAAATCCTTATGTCCACCCAACAAAAAGTGTTCTTTGTTCTGGAGATTTTACAGCAGATTTCAATGTTTGTTTATATGCGGTATATAATTTACGAGTCTGAGATGAAATTCATAATTGTAAATGTATTACAGCGTAGCCAGACAATCAGCGCTCAATTTTGAATATTTTCACGGGATTGGCCTCTTGCGAACTCCCCGCGTTGTTTTAAACAAAGACTGTTCAGAGGTGTCTCAAAATGTGGGTTATTTCATGAAACCTGATTAATATGTTTGTTTTTTATGTTTTTTTTACATCTTACCACTTATCGCTAACATTGAAATGTGTGAATATTTTTCAATGGGATTGAATGCGAAAGTGTGTATAGTATTACAGATTCCGAAAAAAGAACAGTGCATACATTGGGTTTGAGTAAAAGGTAATTTCGTCGATGTGTGCAAGAATCTGGAATTAAACCACCACACAATAACCAAACGGTAGGTAGAAAGATTATTGTAGACTGCTTTGACAAAGATGTCATAAGGCGAGCTATTATAAAAATGCTTTAAAAAGTCGCTTAAAATTCGACAGGGTCGACTTCATTGCACCAGGTTCTATCCCATATGGCTCGGTCTCTTTCCGCAGTGCGAAAAGCATCGCACAAAGCACGAACTCCGCAGCTCTAGCGACGACCCACAGAAGTCTCCGAAAAATTTAACTCGTGAAGCGAAGGATGCGGCCCGGAATCGAACCCACGCGTCAAAAGGCTTGACCACTTCGCCACGGAGACTCCTGCAATTATAAAAATTTTGGATTTTATATTCAGGATTATCCAGCAGTATACAAATGCTGGATGCCAAAGAAACAGTGACTGTAAGAAAATTTAGGGTTTTGTTGAGAAAGAACAATAACATAGAGCTATCCAAAACAACTTTGTGGAAAATTATAAGGACATTGTCTTCACGTTTTGAAAGTACAAGGGCGGTAGAAATATTCTTTGCGAGCAACCGCATTTAGGAGCCTTGAGAAGCAGATACCTACGTTAAATAAGGGAAATGAGCAAAGAAAATTATGACATAGTGTATTTGGATGAGATGTGGATCAATGCGAACACACAAGTGAAAAGGAATGGCAATCAATGGATGGAAAGATAAAGCGTTATGTGATCAGTAGTAAAGGACAGCGTTTGGTCATAGCCTATGCTAGTAGTACTCATAATGGCTTACTACAGAATGCTGGGCTCGTGTTCGTATCAAAGCATACAGACAATAGGGATTATCATAATGAGATGAATGGTAATGAATTTAGAGATTGGCTCGAGAATACAGTACTTCCATCCCTTGATAGACCGTCTTGTCTAATCATGGACAAAGCATCATATCACAATGTTGTTGACCAAGAAGACAAAATACCTACGGCATCGAGCACAAAGGAAGCAATAAAGATAAGGCTTAGAAGGGAAAATATACCATTTCCAGAAACATATTTCAAGCTACAGTTGTTGTCCCTTGTAAAACAGGCGCAAAAAAGCAAGAAATTTCAAATCGACAAGTTGATAGAAGAGCATGGCCATAGGTGCTTAAGACTTCCGCCGTATCATTCTCATTTAAACCCTATAGAACTTGTGTGGGCTAAATTAAAGGACAAGTGGCAGCTGCCAATACTACATTCAAATTGTCTGACGTCAAGATAGTAACCCAGTCCGCGCTATTAAATATTCATAAAAGTTACTGGAAAAAATGTGAGGACCGTGTGTTGAAAGAGGAAGAGGACTATTGGAGAAAGGATGGATTGAATTGTATGCAACCGAGAGCAATCATCAACCTACTGGAAACGTCCGACACAGATTAAGGTCTGAGCAGATCGCAGACCTTAATCTACGTACACACTTACTGGGATATTTTGCTTCAACTATTCAGACGAATTGCAGGCCCTAAACATTACAACATCAGCATAATGTCAATGGCAACAGTTTGTATTCGACAGTGATGAATTTTCAATTCCGCAGCCCTCAGCGGTGACAAACAACTGTATTGAACAAAAAACACAAACACACACTAAACGCATTGAATATCGACAGAAGAGTAATATTGCGGTGGAAACTGACATATTGTGGCATAACAAAAAACGTCAGAGCAAACACGTTGTCAAATTAGGGGACAACACACGTGCATACGAATCAATCTATAAACTTCAATGAAAAGATTCCCAACATCTTGGTGGTTAAAAAGAAGCCCCACTACAGAGACACTAACAACTATTTTCATAGTGCAAAACAGGTAATAATGTTCTGTCTCTGAACAGCAGAGTAGACAATCTTTCAAGAAGACTCAAAGCGGGGCTGTCACCCATGTGTACGTGTGAACAAATTACACAGACAGCTGAACAGATCCTTACAAATGGAAATATGATGACTAAATTGCGGTATCATTTCTATTCACTCCATACGCACATTAACGCACAGCTATTCGGAAGCTTTCACAAACTCAATATAAAAAGCTAACACGAATACTTGTGTACACATTATTAACCAGCAATTGAAGAAACAAGAAGGAAATGAAAAATAAGATCAATCAATCAATCAATCATGTGCCATGCCGGAAAGCGTGGGCGGTCATGTCTCGCCATTTCACTCGATCACCAGTGTCGTGGATCAGCTCAGTGTTCCTGTCTCGTCCATGCCATGTGGCCAAGCCATCCAGGTATTTTCCTCTCGGTCTTCCCCTTTGTCTGTTCCCCTCGATCTTGCCAGTTGTCACCAAGTTCTCCAATCCATTTCTTCTCATAACATGTCCAAAAAATTTTGACTGTCTACGTCTAATTTCTCTAATCAGTTTACGATGTTCATTTGTCTCCTGTAGTACTTGGTCATTGGTTTTTCTGTCTGTCCATGATATTCTTTGCATTTTCCTCAGAAACCACATTTCTGCAGCCATCAGATGCTTTTCAGCTTGACTGCTCATTGTCCAAGTTTCACATCCATACAAAAGAACAGGCTCTATGTATCCCCTCAACACTCTTTTTCTCGTTTCAATTGACATCTTTTTATTGGTCAGAATGTTTTTCATCTTGCTAAAGGCTACTTTCGCCATGGCGATTCTTGTTCTAATCTCTTCAAGGCATCTCCCATCAGATGTTATAACTGTTCCAAGATAATTGTACCGATTCACTTGTTGAAGAATATTTCCATTTACTTGTATATTACATTGTGGCACTTCTTCCTTCCTACTGACGACCATAACCTGAGTCTTTTTACAATTTAATTCTAACCCCAGCTGCTCACTGTGTACAACAACCGCATCTACTAATTGTTGCAGGTCCTGCGCATTGTCTGCAATTAATACTGTATCATCTGCATATCTAATGTTATTGATGTTTCGTCCTCCAATGCTGATTCCATTTATATCCTCTACATTTCTGAAAATATTTTCACTGTACAGGGAAAAAAGATCTGGAGACATTACACATCCCTGCCTAACACCTCTCTTAATTGGCTGATACTGTCCCACTTCATTATCAATCCTTATTGCAGCTTGTTGTTTCCAATATATGTTTTTTATAAGTCTAATGTCTTTCCCATCAATTTATAGATCTGCTAGCATATCCACCATGCTGACATGTCTAACGCTATCAAAAGCCTTTGTATAGTCGATAAAGCAAAGATGTATATCCTTGTTTACTTCTGTAGCACGTTCAATAACTGTTCGCAGCATATACACAGCATTTACTGTACCCTTTCCTTCTACAAACCCGCATTGTTCTTCCCCTATTTCAGGTTGTATCTTCTTCCCCATTCTTTGCATGATAATTCTTAGCAAAATCTTTGTGATGTGATTCATTATACTAATTGTTCTGTGTTGATCACATTCCAAGGTTCAGGATTTCTTTGGGATTGCAATAAATATAGAGTTACATAAATTCAGGAGGTATATCTCCAGTATCATATAATGTGTTCAGCAGTCTGGTGACTTGCTCTAGTCCAAATTCTTCTGAAGCTTTAATCATTTCTGTTGTGATGTTATCTGCACCGGGGGCCTTGCCAGCTTTCATATGCTTAAGAACATTTCGAACCTCCATCTCCAAAATTGGCAGGTCCTTCATTATTAAATCTAATATCATACTGTTCGTCTCTGTTATCATCATAAAGTTGTTTCATATAATCTGTCCATACCTGTAGAATCTGGTCTTTTTCTATTATGATTTTGCCATCTTCAGTTGTTAGACACCCTGTTGATGTACTTGTTCTTTTATTAGTAAGTTCCTGAATTCTTTTGTGCACTAATTTGGTGTTTTGACTGTTGTGTTTGCTTTCAATTTCTGAGCACTTTTCCTCAAGCCATTTTTCTTTTGCCTCCTTACATAATGTTCTGACTTGTCTGTGAATTTCTACATATTTGACAGAATTATTTTTGTTGAGTCTTCTTGTTTCCATGAGGTGTAAAATTTCTGCAGTCATCCATTTCTTACGACCCACCTTCTTTAATTTTGGAATAGTTGTTTCTGCAGCCACATTGATTGAATTCTTCAACGTTTCCCATTGATCATCCACATCCTGGAATAGGATCTCTAGATCGGACAAAATTTCAAATCTGTTCTGTACTTCTATGTTGAATTTGTTTTGAATAAGATAACCTCTATCAATTCCACTACATGTGGTTTATCCTGGTCTGGAGTCTCTTCCTCGAATTTCCTTGTCGACCATGGCATTTTCAGTGACAACACCCTTGGAAGTCACTTGACATGCTGCGAAGTGAGGGCTCAAAGAGTTCAAAGAAAGCGAGCGCAGTTTAAAAGAAAAGAACAAAAATCACCATGTCGAAGGTAACTTTTTGCCAGACGGAAAACGTATTGACCGATAAAAATATGTTAATTGCAACGAGAGTGTTGAGGTACTAAATATAACATATACTTTTGTATGGATGTGAAGCGAGGATAAGTAGCAGATAGGCTGAAAATCATCTAATAGCTGTGAAAATGTGGTTCTGAGGAAACTGCAAAGAATACCATGGAGACACGAGGAGCGGCTGGTCGAGTGTTTAGAACGCCTGATTCTCGTTCGGGAGACCCGGGTTCTATCCCTCGGTAAGGTGTGGGTTTTTTTTCTGTCGGGGGCAAACAGAAAATCCTAACCTGCACAGTTCGCGGCGACTGCACTAGCCAGGCGGTCTTAATTCCTCAGGCTCAAAGACCACTCTGCCATACACCGCAAGGTACTATACTGGCAGTAAATGACAGTAACAGTGACTATGGACAATCAGAAAAACCAATGACAAGGTATACAAGAAACAAATAAAAACCGTAAACTGATTAGAGAAATTAGAAGTAGACATTCACAACTTGTGGGACACGTTATATTTACTTTTCAATTATTTTACATTTTATTATTCATTTAAAAAAAAAATATCAATGTTCAACATTGGGTAGTTCGTTGTAAGGTATGTACACTTGTCTATGTTCAGTATGTCACTTTTTTCGCAGGAGTTACACGTATCTAAATGTTTTTATTTCCTTGTGTCACAACCTGCTGCAGCCATTATTTATCTTATGAATATGTAAACTCGTTTCGGTCAATGCAATGTTTCATAGGTAAAAATGTTGAAATCTGTATAATTGAAATGAGGGGAAATAGATTAAAATGATGTTTTTTTTTAATGAGAAAGGGAGACAAGAGAAATAATTTATTGGACTGTAAATAAAGGCTATGTAATGCAAATAATTAGTTTGAAGAACGTATTGCATAATATAAAATTATACATATTGTCGCTTTGAATAAAAACTACCCAAAAAAATTTACGTATCTGCGATATCTTAGATGTCCAGTATGCGAACTCATGAGGTATATAATATCACAAATGCAGGGCATACTACCTACGGAAAAGTATATCTTTTGCAATATTTGTTTAATCCCACCCCACCAGGAAAGCAGGTTCAACAATTAATATTTTTGGTAGGCCTCGTGTGCCTCATAATGATAGCAAATATGGTCGTTGAGACTTTCCATGGCGCGTAGAAACAGATGAAATCGATATTCGTCATTGATACACAAGTGGATTACGGTAGTCGCCGGTGTTTGCCTTAACGCTGGAGCTTATGTTTGATCCTAGCAAAGACACACCATCGTTTGAGGTGATCAGGCTGCAATAACACTCAGTCGCCGAACATGTAACATATTTTACCTTAGTTTTCTTCCTAATACAAGAATTTGGTGACAAACCACATCCGTGTCTTACCATTTACTTGGTCTGCTCATCGCTGTCTCGGCATTAAGACATAACTGTTGCAAAATCTACCTACTTATCATTTTCCGTCATCCATTTTTGTTAGGTCCAAACCTACTTTTTGTTTGGAACTAAATCTGTTAAAAGTCAAGGGGATCGAATTTATTGAACCGGCTTTTATACCATATGGCTTGCAGGGCAATTTGCCGAAAGCGTCACACACAGTACTAGCTACGCAACACCAGCGAATATCCCCAGCGTTTCTCCAACGAACTGCACTCGTGAACCAAACGACGTACGCCGGAATTGAACACACAACCTTCGGAACGCGAGGCAGGTGGCTTAACCACTTCGCTTGTCCTGTGAAGTACTTTACTCCCATAACAGTCTATTTAAATGTCTCTCCATTGTAAGTCTATGTCGCTGTCATATGTAAACTACCTACCATATCCTGATTCCATCTACGTTGTGATCTTCCTCTTTTCCGACTCATGTGTAAACTATTTGACAGGAATCATCATCGAGAGAGGTAACATCAATAACATTAGATATATGAGGAATCATCATGGGGGAGGGGGACGTGACATCAAATACATTGGATTTAAGACTAATCAGCATTGAGAAGTAACATCAATAATATTAGACATGAGAGGAATCACCACAGGGGGACGTAACATCAATAGCATTAAATGTGAGGGGAATCACCAGTGTGAGACGTGACATCATGAACATTAGATATGAGGAGAATTACCATTGGGTGATGCGACACCAATAACATTGTATGTGAGGGAAATAACATGAGTCTTAATAAAGAGGTTCTGAAAATAGATAAAGAAATGCAAGAACAATACAGAGTGACTGTGAAAAATAGGTACAATGAAATGACTAAAATACAGAGTATAGATGAACAATGGGAAATGTTAAGGGACTCCATTCATCAAACTAGTAAAGAAGTATTACCGGAGAGAGGCAAAATAGCTAAGAGAAAATGGATGAATGAAGATATCTTAAAACTGATGGACAAAAGAAAACAGAGTAAAAATGACAAACAAGAATACGCTAAGATAAATAAAGAAATAAAAGATAAATGTGGGAAGGCTAAAGAAAGTTGGTTAAACGAGCAATGCAAAAAAAATTGAATTAAATTCCATTAAAGATACAAACAATATGCACAGACAACTCAGTGAGCTTACAGGAAGAAAAATAAGAATAAATACAGGCTGTTTGAAATCAAAAACAGGATAGATAATATTAGAGGAAGATGCTATAATGATGAGGTGGAATGAGTATATAAGAGAATTATATGAAGGAGAAAGGGGAGAATTAACAGAAGATAGTAACTTAGAAGGTCCACCTATTCTGAAAGAAGATGTCGCTGACGCTATGAAACGTATGAAGAAAGGAAAAACAGCTGGGCCAGATGAAATCACAATAGAAGAATTAGAAGTATTGGGAGAATTTGGAGTAGATATATGAACCAAAATGTTGAATGATTTTTACAGCAGTGGATATTTACCCAGTGATATGCTGAAATCTGTATTTATAGCTATACCAAAATGACCAGGAGCAATTGATTGTGAAGATTTTCGTACAATTAACCTTATAAACCATATCACTAAGCTTCTACTCAGAATCATAATGAGAAGAACCAAAAAGAAAATAAAAATGGAAATTAGTGAAGAACAGTATGGATTTGTGGAAGGAAAGGGCACAAACAATGCAATTTATACATTACGGACACTAATAGAAAGGTCAATAGAGAAACAGAGAGACATATATTTGTGCTTCATAGATTATACTAAGGCATAAAAAAAAGTAAAAGTAAAACATGATGAACTGATTAAAATGTTGGAAGATATCAACACTGATGGAAAAGATTTAAGAATAATAAAGAATGTTTACTAGAACCAAGTAGCAGCAATTAAAATGGGAAATAAAGAGGGTAGTTACGAACAGATAAAGCTAGGAGTACGACAAGGGTGTGTCTTGTCACCAGATCTTTTCTCCCTGTATAGCGAAGTAATAATGAGAGAGATCAAAGAGATGCCAGGAATATTAGTTGGAGGCTATAATATAAATAATATACGCTATATGACACAGTATTGGTGGCGGATAATTCAACAGACCTACAACAATTATTAGACGTTGTAGTAACAGAGAGTGCAAGGAAAGGACTCTCCTTGAATATCAAGAAAACAGTAACAATGGTAATATCAAAGAAAATGGTGACACCAAAATGTGACATAGAAATAGAAGGGAAAATCCTTAACCAAGTTGATAATTTTAGATACCTAGGGGCATTTATAACATCAGATGGAAGATGTACAACAGAGATTAGGAGCAGAATAGGGCAGGCAAAAGCCGCATTTCAGAAAATGAAGAGTATCTTATGCAATAAGTCACTATCACTGAATGTAAGAAAGAGAGTGCTGAAATGCTATGTAGAACCAGTTTTGCTGTATGGCAGTGAATCTTGGAATGTAAATGAACACATTAAGAAGAAATTAGAAGCAACAGAGATGTGGTTCCTGAGACGAATGTTGCGAATTCCTTGGACTGCCAGAGTAACTAACGACGACTGCCTGAAACAGGCTAATGAAACTAGAACATTATATACAACAATAAGACAGAGACAAACATCTTTCTTCGGTCATGTGATGAGAAGAGAGGCATTGGAGAACATCGTAACAACTGGAAAGATCGAGGGGAAGAGAGGGAGAGGTAGACCAAGAGAAGTGATGCTGGATGGATTGAGACGGTGGCACGGAGGAATAGCAGCAGCAGAGTTGATCCAGAAAACCAAAGACCGAGATCTGTGGAGAGCCATGAACGCCTACGCCAGCCGGCACGGCACTTGATGATGATGATGTGAGGGAAATCACCATTTGGTGACATGGCATCAATACCATTAGATATGAGGGGAATCACCATTGGGTGACGTAACATCAATTTCATTAGTTATGAGATTTATCAACATTTGGGGACGTAACATCATTTGCATTAGATATGAGAGGAATCACCATTGGGGGACGTAACTCCAATAACATTAGATATGAGATGAGTCACCAGTTGGGGAGGGGGAGGGACGTAACATCGATATCATTAGATATGCGGATTATACAGTGATGATTTGAAGACAATTAGCAGGATTAGCAACGTTTAGTAGATGCGGTTGTTGAACGTAATGAACAACCAGGGTTAGAATCAAATTGTACGAAGACAGAAATTATGGTCGTCACTAGGAAGAAGGAAGTACCACAATGTAATATAAAGGTGATTGTGAAAATTCTTAAGCAAGTGAGTTGGTACAACTATCTCAGAAGTCATAACATCTAATGGGAGGTGCCTTGACGAGATTAGAACAAGAATCACCATGGCGAAGGTAGCCTTTTGCCAGACGGAAAACACTGAACAATACAAAGATTGCAACGAGAAATAGTGTTCACAAGCTACATAGAACCTGTTCTTTTGTATGGATGTGAAGCGTGGATAATTAGCAGACAAGCTGTAAAAGAAAAACATATAATGGCTGTGGAAATTTGGTTTCTGGTGAAAATGGAAAGAATGCCATGGACAGACAGAAAACCAATGATCACGTCCTACAAGAAACAAAGAAAAACCATAAACTGTTTAGAGAAATTAGACGTAGACAGTCACAATTTGTGGACACATTATGAGAAGAAATGAATTCGAGATCGTATTGACAACAGGCAAGATCGAGGTTAAATAAAGGAGAGACAGGCAGAGAAGTAAATACCTAGATGGCTTGGGCACGTGGTATGGTCGAGTCAAAACCACAGAGCTGATGTACGACTCTGGTGATCGCGTGAGATGGCGAAACATGACCGCCCAAGCATATCAGCTTGACACATGAAGATGATGATTGTACACTGTTCTCCATAGTTATCGTTTTAGTACTTTTTGTTAAAAAAAACAAAATCATTATTTTTGTATGTCTTTTGCAGGACGTTGGAATGAACTCCAATACGAGGCTGAATCTGTATAGAAATTTACATTCAGCAGGTTACCATTGTGTTCTGAAAGGGAAGTCAATGTTGAAGACCGACTAGTCCGTGTACTGAACGATTCCCACACCCCGCCATCAGGGCACTGGAAGTTCAAGCGCAAGCGTTTTATTCCCATTTGGTCACGCAGACTGCAATGTTTTTATACATCTCCAAAACTTTTTATTTTCTTTAAACACAGAAGCCATAAACAATATGTGACACGATTTATTGCCTGACATATTTACCCGCATCTCGTCTCGTCACTTGACGAGAGGCATCAAAATATACCTGCCAATCAATAGTTCAATTCATTGTTTGTGGCTTTTGTGTTAAAATTCACTAAGAGAATACATTATTTTGACTTTCATTTCCACATTATTGTTTGTCTTAATAGCTAATCTTTTACAATTCTGAGTTCTTCTTGGATAGATATGTTTGTTCACTGTTCCATTCAATTAAATTAAAATATACATTTTGTATGAATCTTCTTCTTCCGATAATCCATGCCGTATGCCGTTGGTGACCATGTATGTACACAGTCTTTTGTCTAGTGTACCGCCACCCATTTCGATTTAAGACGTTCCTCCATGCCATGATGTCAAACTGTCCAGCATCTACTCTCTTGTTCTCCTCCTGGCTTTCCTCCATTCAACTTTCTGGTTGTGACAACATGCCCTAGTTTTCCACTTCTCATGGCATGCCCAAAGAATGTGAACTGTCCTCTTCTGATGCGAGTTGTTAGTTCTCTTTGTGAGTCTGTCTGAACAACACCTAGAGTAGCACAGCGGTCGGGGCATCTTGCAGTCTGTGCTATACATTAACTGTGTGAAACTATTTATATGATGATGATGATGATGATGATGATGATGATGATGATGATGATGATGATGACATGATAACAAATGTGACGACGACAACAACAACAATAATAACAACACCAAAAACATCAATAACAACAATGACAATAACAACAGTAATAATACATACAGCAATAATAACATACCAAGAAACACAAATAATAACAACGGGAGTATAATAATAACAATATCAAGAATAACAATAACAGCAACATCAACTGCAAAAATAACAACATTCACAACAATAATAATATAACATGTATATAATAATAATAACAGTCCCAACAACAGCAATAATAATAACAACAATAACAACACCATACATATAATATGCGGATGTGTCTGGGTGAAGGTGTAATACATTTTACAATGTAGACTTAATCTCTGACCCGTAAATTATATACCGCACATAAACAAACACTGAAATTTGCTGTACAATCTCCAGAACAAAAATATTTTTTGTTGGGTGGATATAATGATAAGGTTATATGCTAAATCTCATCATTTTCCCTCAGTTGGTTACTGAGATATGGAATTTTATATTGGGGCAGACAAAAGTAAACAGACTATTGTCGCTAATGTTTGCCTTAACGCCGCAGTTATGTTTGATCCTAGCAAAGACATGCCACCGTTTGAGGTGTTTAGCTGCATTAACAATCAGTCGCCGAATATAACATATTTTACCTTAGTTTTATTAATAATACGAGAATTTGGTTACTGCTAGGATGCGACTGGGCTATGGGTTGGCCGATTTAATGGCAAACTTTCGTGAACACTTCTTCTTTCTTGCTGCTCGCGTCCAATAAGGGATATGACTTAATTCTTCTCTTCTTCTCCAGTCGGCATCATGGTCGTTTCTCAGCACTTAACTTTGCTGATGATTAATTAATGTTCTACACACTGTTTCACCAACTCACAACAGTACTAGGTATAACTCGAACAGTAGTGAACTCTAACAGTAGTCGACTCAAACGCCAGTTGTAGTTTTATACGTGTATTGGGGTACAAAAACTAGGATGAACACCATCACTATAACACTCAGATATTCGACACTATACTTCATAATATTCTCCTAACACAAACTAGCTCTTTAAAAGAGTGGCGCAGTGTTGGCCATTACTCTATCTGAACGTGGTCCGTACTCGACGAAACCCACGACTAGAATGCCCTATCCGGACCCCACTTCCTGTTGACCAGGGAAGTGATTTCCAACGGTTTCACGTTGTGTGAAAAGTATCCATTTCTCACGTTCCGGTGTTCACTTGCTGAACACTGCCATGACCTCTAATCTCTGACCTGGGTCATGGCTTAACTATGCCATGACGTCATCAGGGTCATGACAGTTACAAAACACACTCGTTTCTTACCCCTTACTTGGTCTGCTCATCACTGTCTCGGCATTAAGCCTTAACTGTGACAAAACCTCCTTACTTATCATTTTCCGTCATCCACATTTGTGAGGTCCAAACCTACTTTGTTTTGGAACTGAATCTGCAGAAAGTCAAGGGGATTAAATTCATTGGGTTTTATCCCTTATAACCAAGTACTTTTGCACAGGGCGGGTTGAAGAACGCGTCGCACAAAGTACGAATTATTCAACTCCGGCGACAAGTCCTCGGGTTTCTGTGTACGATGGAATCGAACCCACAACCTTCGGAACGCGAGGCAGGTGGCTTAACCACTTCTCTTGTCCTGTCTAGAACTTTCTCCCGTAAAATATATTTAAATGACTCTCCATTGTAAGCCTCTTTCGCTGTCATGTGTAAACTACCCATCACATCTTGAATCCATCTACTTTGTGCATCGTCTCCCGTGCACACTATATGAGAAGAAATATTATTGATGGACGTATCATCAATAACATTTGATATGAGAGGAATAACCATTAAGGGACGCAGCATCAATAGCGATAGACATGCGGATGATACAGTGTTCCTTTGAGACCACTATCAGGATCTGCAACATTTAGTAGATGCAGTTGTCGCACATAATGAACAACTATGGTTAGAATTAAAGTGGATGAAGACACATATTATGGTCTTCATTACGAAGAAGGAAGTACCGCAATGTAATATACAGGTAAATGGGAATATTCTTAAACAGGTTAATTGGTACAACTATCTTGAAACAGTCATAACATCTGATGGGAGGTGCCATTAAGAGATTAGAACAAGAATCACCATTTCAAAGGTAGCCTTTACCCAGACTGGAAAACATACTAACCAATAAAAAGATGTCAATTGCAACGGAAAAAAAGACTGTTGAGGTGCTACATAGAATCTGTACTTTTGTATGGATGTGAAGCGTGGATAATTAGCCTAGACAAGTTGAAAACATCTATTGACTGTGGAAATTTGGTTTCTGAGGAAAATGCAAAGATTGCCATGGACAGACCGAAAAACCAATTACCAACTCCTACAAGAATCAACAAACCGTAAATTGATTCGAGAAATTAGACTTAGTTAAAAAAATTTGGGGACGTGTTATTTTTATTATATATGTTTTTATATTTTCGTTTGTAAATTTATGTTCACCATTTTGGATTTTGTTGTAAGATATGTACACTCAGTTTTTAGTATATCACTTTTTCGCAGGTGTTACACGTACCTAACTGTTTTTATGTTCTATTGTTACATCCTGCTGCATCCGTTACTTTTCTATGAATATAGCAACTCGTTTCAATCCGTGTAATGTTTTATAGATACTAATTTAGACACCTTTATAATATGAGATGTATAGAATCAAGGGAAATAAATTTAAAAGAAAGTTTTATGACACAAGGGAGACAAGAAAAATAATGTATTGGAGTATAAATGAAGACTGTGTAATGCATATGGATAGTTTGAGGAACGTATAGCATACAATTTAAGAAAGTATGTTGCCACTGTGATGAACAGGTTTTAAAGTAAATATTAAGTAATTGCGATATGATAGACGTCCAGTATGTGACCTCATATGGTAGATAATATTACAAAGTAAGAGCTATCTACCAATGGGAGAATACATATTTAGTGCGTAGCTGTTCAATCGCATAACATCCCTTAAAACAAAAGTTATTTTTGTCAGGCACATATACATGCGCTTTATAATAATAGCAAATATGATCATAGAGACTTTCAATCGCGCGAAGAAACAGATGATGTCGATCTTGGTCTCTGATACACAAGTGGAGTACGACAGTCGCCGATGTTTGACTTAACGCTGTAGTTGTATATGATCCTAGCAAAGACAAGCCGCCGTTTGAGGTGTTCAGCTGCAATAACTCTCAGTCGCCGAACATGTAATATATATTATCTTGGTTTTCTGTATAATTAGAGCCATACAAGAAACCACAGATAAACAGCAAGATAAAAGCCAAGAGACCGAGACTGAACCACAAGCTACAGCCAGCAGCCCATCCGCGACGCCCGAGGCAGATAAAGGGAAACCGGTGTCTCGCTGGACATCCGAAGAGAGCCGAGATGAGCGTCCTGATGACGACACGGAGAGACCACGGAATTTACCTTGGAGGAGCTACTAGCAGATGCAAGATTGGAGGAACTCAGGTGCCAGGAACTCAAGAGGTGTTGGGATGAAAGAAACAAGAAGAAACCCAAGAAACTCAGGAAACCGGTAGACTACCCAGTTACATGCCATGAACCTGATTTTGCCGACTACTCTTACTACGTAGAAGACGGAGAGATCAAACCATGGCTGACCGCGGAGGAAAAAATCGAAAGGCAGCACAAACTCAAACTCAAAAGTGAAAACAGGCGTAAGGATGAAAATGGAACCGTCGAACAGCTCCTACAGAAACTACACAAAAAAGGAGACGAAGAAGACCAAATAAAAAGTCCTTATAAGGGCTGTACCCGGACGAGCCAGAAGCTTGCACCAACAAAGAGAACCACAAGAGCAGACGAGCACAAAGGATAGCCACCGAACCGCCCCACTGCGCATAAGCTCATCCAGTATCGCAGATATTTCTGTGTCAACTCCCGTATTCCCCGCCTCCTTCGAGGCCACTAACAGGGCTAGGCGCTCCACCAGAGTGTTGGGGTCTTGTAGTATAACACACCGCTACCACGGATTAGTCCGTATTTTTTCCCTTTTTTATTATAAAATGGTATTTTTGCTAGTTGGGCCAGCCGGCTAAATGTCTCAATAGCCTGTGGGGTGTATTGTTTTGTTTCGACGAACCGCTTTGTTAGGAGATCGTACAGCGTCTCATCTGCTGGAGCTGACAATACTAGAGGTGTCCCCATCAAAGGCTTGCAGCCCTCCCGCGGCCAGAGCTGCAGGATCAATAGTTAGGGTGCCAAATTTGCTCCCTCGGAGTTTCAGCCCTTGCCCACAGACGATAACCTCATGCCGTTTATCCAATATGGTTCTAACACGCTCCCTGTATACCTGTATAGCTGCAATATCTCGATCTATTTCTTCAATTTCCTCCACAGTGGCGTCGGCCCTCCTCTTCCTCCCACAGAGCGTGTTTGAATTGAGTTTTCTTGTGTGGTCGATGACTTTTTGAAGGTAATCCGAATCGTTGAGGAGCTTGCTAGGCATTGGGTATTTATATTTCTTAATAATTCCCTCATCCAAGCCCTGATCTACATCAATTATAATAGGCTCTGGAGGAGTCCCAAACACCCCTTCTGGGGAGGCGGCCCTGCCTCATCAGCTCTGGACTCCTCAAGAGCTCTGGCCTGTGCTCTGCCCTCAATGGCTATAACCCTGCCCAACGCCTCGATGGCTTGAGCTAGCTCGTTAGCTTGTTTGTTTATTCGTATAGCCAACTCACTGGTCTGTCTGTCTGCTATTTCAGCCAACTCACCGGTCTGAGCATTGACGATTTGGCTTATTGCCCCCGTTTGTTGCGCTGACCTCTCTGCTACTGTTTTAGTAATTGGTGTGAAGAGTTTAGCCGCCTCCTGTTGTAAATCCTCTTCCCCCATTCTCTCAGCCTGAAACCGCTTCCTCAGGGAGCCCCGACGAGCTAGATAATCTTTCACAAAAGCGTTACGCTTTGCTAGGTTAGACACATCAGCCGACATGTTGTTGCAATTATATATATATATAGAAGACCTCGGGATATAGAATCGATTGAATCCACATCGGTATTTGCCGTCGTGGGCCTTGCTGGTCAGGTCGATCACAGCGACACCATAAGGCTTGCTAGTGCACTCTGTGAAGAACTCCCTGAATTCATCAAAGGGCATATCACCATCAATATAGGAGTCGTGGATGGCGCGCAGGTTCTTCGTGACTTGATTGAAGACCACCAATAGATTGGTGTTGTCGCGGATGGCCTGCTTGGGGATTTTGGAGAAGCTCTGGGTTAGGTAGAATGTGTCGGCACCACCGTGCCGGCCCTGGCAGAAGTACTTCTCGATCGGCCCCTGCTTCTCCAGCATGACATCATCAAAGACCATGACAGCTCTCTCTTCGGGGTTCAGATCCTCGACGGGGATGATGTATTCAGCCGAGCTATGACAGGAGGCAATATTTTGCCCCGCAGCCTGCCGGACAGACTCTGCCCAATCCTGGAGGAACTGGTACTTGTTCCGACCCAAAGACTTCGAGTACAGGTGCAGTCGGTCGAAGATTAGGTAGCCCGGCTTCAGCAGCAGGTTGAGCATCATGTTTGTTTTTCCGCCAAATAAGACCAAATAAAAAGTCCTTATATGGGCTGTACCCGGACGAGCCAGAAGCCTGCACCAACAAAGAGAACCACAAGAGCAGACGAGCACAAAGGATAGCCACCGAACGACCCTCCAATCGACGTCATAGACACACACCAATATAACCAGTCCAAGATACGATTCACAAGACAAGAATTAGGGAGAATGAACCCAGAAAACCCACGGACCTCAACAAAAGCCACAGCTGAAGAGGCAGGTTGAAGGAGGCCAAATTTGGAATTTTTGTTTAGAAAATTGGAATTAGAATTGGAATAATTAGAGAATTTGGTGACGAAACACACGCGTGTCTTACCCCTTAGTTGATCGGTTCATCACGGTCTCGGCATTAAGTCATAACTGGGGGAACAAAACATCCCTACTTATCATTGTCTGCGATCCATGTTTGTTAGGTCCAAACCTACTTT
Organism: Cepaea nemoralis; assembly: GCA_014155875.1. Lineage (NCBI taxonomy): Eukaryota > Metazoa > Mollusca > Gastropoda > Stylommatophora > Helicidae > Cepaea > Cepaea nemoralis. The sequence goes on along the minus strand of JACEFZ010027528.1, from coordinate 19,107 downwards.
TGTTTGGAACTGAATCTTTTAAGAGGGACGAGGATCTACTTCATTGCGACGGGTTTTATCCCATATGCATCGGTATCTTTCCCCATGTCTGGTTGCGGAAAGCTTTGCACAAAGTAATAACAATCCCCACAGTTTCTCCGAGAAAACTGCACTCGTGAACCAAACGACGTTCGCCGGAATCGAACCAACAAGTTTCTGAGCGAAAGGCACGTGGCGTAACCATTTAGCTTGTCCTGAATACAACTTTACTCCATAACAGTCTAATTAAAAGTCTCTCCATCATAAGTCTTTGTCGATGTCATGTGTCATACATCTCCAAATCATTTAATTTTCTTTAAACACAGACGCCACAAACAATATGTGACACAATTTATTGCCTAGTATATGTCCCCGCATCTCCTCTCGTCACATGACGAGATGCAGCAAACAATGCCAGACAATAAATCGTGCAACATATTGTTTGTTTCGTCTGTGTTTACATTCATTTAGGGAATACGTTGTTTTGAATGTCATTGTCTCATTTATGTTTATCTTAATGACCAATTGTTTTTACAATTCTGAGTTCTTGTTGGATAGATCTGTTTATTCACTGTTCCAACCAATTAAATTGTAATATAAATTGTGTATGTGTCTTCTTCTTCCTGTAGTCCGTGCCTTATGCCGTTGGTGACCATGTCTGTCCACAGCCATCTGTCTGGTGTACCGCCACCCATTTCCGTTACAGACGTTCCTCCATGCCATGATGACAAACTGTCCAGCATCTACTCTCTTGTTCTCCCCCTGGCTTCCCTCCCCTCCAGCTTTCCCGTTGTAACAACATGCCCAAGTTTTCCACTTTTCATGACATGCCCAAAGAATGTGAACTGTCAAAGGTCAGACTAAACAGAGACTCAAGTGTAACGGTACAATATGCAGATAGCAAAGTTAAGGGAGTTCAAAAGGGTGTTAACGACATCACCGAACCAGGGTTAGGATTAGCAAACAGATGTTTTAAAGATATAGGAAACAAGAGGCATGGGTAAATGAAAGGTAGACACAGCATCCACAGGAATCGGCAGATGTTTGATGCAAGAAAAGAACCACCTGATAGTTTGTGTGTTCTTGAAGTTAGTAATAGACCTGCGGCTACATAAATATAATGTTTTTCTATGACATGTTGATTATTATGCCATGTTTTAGCTCATGCATTGGTACACAAGATGGAAAGTTGGTTGTATTGATGTGTGGGGAATATGGGAGTTTACTATGATTATTCGATATATTATTTATGGTGGTACCTAAAGTGAGATGGAGTCATACTTAGGGCTACCCAGGCAATATATCTGGATCACATATTGGATAAGTATTAGTCTCCGAACATTTGAAAACGATGTTTTCTTTTGAGGACGGGGTCATTGCCTGGGTCATTGACATTGAGGTGAGTGATCTTGTAGCGGGGCTACGAGAAAAACAACCAGCCCTGAGAAATATTGGTGAGGGTGAATGCAGATCCCCCAGGGTGGAGGGGGGTGAGAGACGGTTTAGTTTTGTGTGAAGTCAGGAGACTTGAAGGACAGTTGATGTTTGGACTCCGAGCTTGTCGGTGGTCTAAGGATAGGAGCGGAGTTAGTTGGAGAGCTCCGTCCTGTGTTGTGTTGTTCTCCCAGTTTTGTATGGAGGCCTAAACCCAGAGTGGGTTGAACAGTTAGTGGAGGACTAGACCCAGCGTGTGGGTTGTATTGTGTGAGGTCCAGCCGTGGATAGTAGCTGGATAACTGTCTTGTGAATTGGAGATTAATAAGGCCTTGAGAAGGCAGTGATGTGTACTGGTTAAGTTGTGAGGAGGATATATATATATATATATATATATATATATATATATATATATATATATATATATATATATATATATATATATATATATATATATATATATATATTCTGTGGATTATATTGTTTTCTGTATATAGAAATATGTTACGTGTGTCCGTGTACATTCTGCATTAAAAGATGATGTGCGCCACCTTAAACTTGTTCACAGACGGGCGGATGTGTCTTGCGGGGGTGAGTTGTATGGTGAGACAGATGGCTAGCTCAACTTACACTCCGTATTGACATACAAGGAGCATTGTAACCTAGACAACGACCATCTCACTCAGTTATCATTAAGAACATCGTGAGAATCCCCAGTGTTAACTTTCGCGACTGTTATTGTGTCGCAGTATAATTATTTGTATTTGTTTGTATTATATTCCCCCCCCCCCTCCCCCACATTTTCTTTGGTATTTCTCCTTAAAAACTAATTATGTTCATTATTGTGGAGATCGTTGCAATGTAAGTACACTGTTTCCGTGTTTATTTCATCTCACTTTTTCGCAGGAGCAAGACATACCTGACTGTTTTTATTTCCTATTGTTACATCCTGCAGCAGCCGTAACTTTTCTTCAGAATATATATAACTCGTTTCATCATTGTAATGTTTTACATGTAAAAGTGTAGAAATTTGTTTAATTGGATTTCGCAGTAACAAGGGAAATAAATTTAGATTACATTTTAAAGGTAAAAGGGAGACAAGAAAATGTAATTTACTGGTGTATAAATGAAGGCTGTTTAATGCAAATAGTTTGACTGAAGAAAGTAGAGCATGATATTTAAGGAAATATACTGCCACTCTGATCAATGGCTACTAAAATAAATTTAAGTGATTGCGATATCTTAGATGCCCTGTGTGTGACCTCATGTGGTAGATAAAGTAACAAATGCAGGGCAGTCTACCTACGGGATAATATATGTAGGGCAATATCCGTTTAATTAGTTAGTTAGTTAGTCGCGGTTCCAACTTCACGGCAACGGGTCGTCCCCATTATGCTTCGTTCCTGTGCCAGTGAATATCATAAAATTGCTCCACACTGCCTCTTGTGAGCAATGGAATAGACAGGAGTGTCGGCAAATCAACAGCCCGCACAGGTACACTGTGCATAATGCCGCCGCCAGAATGCCGACACAAAAATCCTCCACGAAATATACAGTTCATTGTCGATGGAAACGGCAGTCACCAGAAAGACTTCATTGACCCGGATTTTATCACATACGGCCCGCAGGGGAACCCACCGAAAACGCCACACTAAGCATGAACTCCGTAGCCCCAGCAACGACTCCCAGAAGTATCCTGAAATGCACTGTGAACACAAAAGGCAAACAAGTCAATCCAGCAACAGCCGGCCGCCATCGTTCTGAACATGCAGTTCATGCTACATAACTGCAAAAAGATGTAAAAGCATTCCACGCAAAATTCACAGCTCACAGTGTCGCGCCACGCACTCACTCAGTAGCAGGGCGATGGAACCATATCCTCCTTAGTCGACTCTTACGACGTGCATGGTAGGCAACAGTGTTACTATTCTTTGCTCCCCCATATGAGCCCCGGCAACACACGGGCGATCCGTTTAATTATTACAACCAAAGTCCTTCTATGAAAGGTAAAAGTTGCACTGATGCATTATTTACACTTAGACGAATTTGTGAAAAAACTATCGAATATAGTGACCAGCAGAATATTGTGTTTGTAGATCAGGAAAAGGCTTTCGATTGAGTAGACAGATACAAATTATGGACCATCCTTGAAGACAAGAAGGTATATCAGAAGTGATCACAGTCAATACATGGGAGAGGCAGGGTAGTGTGCTCTCTCCCCTGCTATTCAATATATACATTTACAGAATTTCCAAAGGAGCAAGTTTCGACAGAACAGATTCAGAAAATTTAGAACTCTTTACTCCAGATGAAACAACTGATCCACGGGGAATAAATTAACTTCTATTTGCAGACGATCAGTGCCTGTTTTACAGCGATGAGGGCAGACTACAAAATCATATTACTAACCTGAGTTCAACCTGCAGCAGATACAATATGAGCATAAACACAGCCAAAACCGAAGTAATGCAAGTTAGCAGATTGCCAGGCCCACTAAGTATACAGATAAATAACACAACTCTGAAAAAAGTTAAAGAATTCAAATAACTTGGAAGTATGATCACAGAAGATGGCAGATTGGACAGAGAAATTGAAATCAGATATCAAAAAGCTAGTGCACTTACATATCAACTATCACCCTTACTGTAACATCCAAACATACCCATGTCCGCAAAACGACAGATAATAAACAGCATATTCACACCAACCCTATGCTACCAATCTTAAACCTGGACTTGATCCAAATTACACCTTCGCAAAATCAATACCTGCGAAATGAGATGCCTGAGGAGAGCTGCCAACTTAACAATCCGAGACCGAGTAAGAAATGCTACTATCAGACAGACTGTATGATCAACACCCTGTGCCACATTTATTGAAAGACAGAAGATCAAATTGTTTGGCCATGTCGTTAGAATGCAACATCAGCAACTACCATCACTGGCCTTACATCAAAGATCATCTGCGACGAGACCACGAGGACATCCAAGAAGAAAATGGATTGACGACATCAAAGACATTGTATAACCACACGGAATGACACTATCCAGTGCCGCCCACTGGGCACTGGAACGCAAATTATTCCTCCCCACGACGCTTGACGGCAGAAGTGGAAGATGACGATGATGACTAAAGTCCTTCTATTAATATTTTTTGCAGGCACATGTGCTTGTGACTGATCCTAGCCAAAGGACCCAGAAGGTTCATCCAGGCCTCCGACCAGACCAAGTGTACTACTGAAAGCCAGCAAATACACTCAGATCTTAGCAAACAGGCCGAGACGCATTTCCTGCTCTCTCTTCCCCCCCCCCCCCCACACACACACACACAGTAGTGCGCCTGGTCTGGTCGGGGACCGGGATGATCAAATAAAAACTCCTCACACCTTACATGTGGGCCTGGTGGACCACTGTGGGCAATAACTCACAGTGAGACTAAGGTTCCACGCAAAAAAGGGGAGGCGGAGGAACCAGCTGGTCTGGGGTAACCGCCAAAAACGCCACCCCCACCCCCCCAAAAAAAATTGCTTGTGACTTTTAATGATAGCAAATATGATCGTCGAGAATTTTAATGGCGCGAAGAAACAGACCCCAGTGTCAACTTTTGCGTCTGTCGTTGTGTCGTTGTATAATTATTTGCATGTTTTATTTTATTATATTTCATCCCCCCTCCCCCTTTTTTTGTTTCTCCTTGAAACATAAGTATGTTCACCATCGTGGTGTTCGTTGTAAGGTATGTACACTGTGTCCGTGTTTAGTATATCTCACTTTTTCGCAGGAGTTACACGTGCCTAACTGTTTTTATTTTCTATTATTACATCCTGCTGCAGCCGTTACTTTTTTTTTTTTTTTTTTTGCAACTCGTTTCACTCATTGTAATGATTTATTGGTAAAAATGTGGAAATTTGTACACCATGAATTCACTGTATCAAGGGAAATACATTTAGATTACATTTTTTTACGAACAAGGGAGACAAGAAAACAATAATTTGCTGGCGTATAAATGAAGGGTGATTATTGCAAATAATTAGCTTGCAGAAAGTATTGCATGATATTTAATAAAAGTCTCTCTGATCAACAACTTCTAAAATAAATTTAAGTAATTGCGATATCTTAGATGTCCAGTATGTGACCTCATGTGGTAGATAATATCACAAATGCAGGCAATCTACCTACGGGATAATATATGCAGTGCAATATCTGTTTAATCGTTACACAACAACATATTTTTGCGACAATATTTTTGGCGGGCACATGTGCCTTAAAGCAAATACGATCGTCGAGACCTTTAATGCAGCGAAGAAACAGATGATATCTATTGTAACTGTGTTCGTATTTGGTACACAAGTGGATTACGACAGTCGCTAATGTTTGCCTAAAGCTGGAGTTATATTTAATCTTAGCAAAGACAAGCCGCCGTTTGAAGTGTTCAGCTGCAATAGCTCTCAGTCGCTTAACATTAACATGGTTTTCCTTAATTTTATTTATAATACGTAAACGTTGTTTAAAAAAAAAATAAAGTAAAACACACACAGCCGTGTCTTACCCATCTTGGTCTGCTCATCACTGTCTCGGCATTAAATTATATCTTTGACAACACCTTCTTACTTATCATTTTCCGACACCCATTTTTGTTATGTCCAAACCTACGTTTTGTTTGGAACTGAATATGTTAAAACGCAAGCGAATCGAGTTCATGACACCGGGTTTTATCCCATATGGCCCAGTAATTTTCCAAAAGACGGGTTGCAGAACGTGTCGCACAAAGTAGGAACTTCGCAACTTCAGCCTGGGTCTCTCCTAGAAAACTGCACATTGTAATCAAACGATGTGCGCCGGAATCGAACCCATACCATCACCATGGCAAATGTAGTCTTTTGTCAGTCGGAAAATATACTAACCAATAAAACGAATAACACGATGTCAATTTCAATGAGAAAAAGAGTGTTGGGATGCTAGATAGATATTATAGTTTCGAATGGATGTGAGGCGTGGATAATTAGCAGACAAGCCGAAAAACATTCAATGGCTGTGGAAATGTGATTTATGTTGAAAATGGAAAGACTACTTGGACAGACAGAAAAACCAATGACCAAGTACTACAAGAAACAAATAAACACCGTAAACTGATCAGATAAATTACAAGTAGACATTCACAATTGTTGGGAGGCTTTATTTTTACTTTTCATGTTTGTATGTTTTATTATTCAATTTTTTATTTTGTTATGTTCACAATTGTGTAGTTGTTACAAGGTATGAACACTTGTCTGTCAATTTGTTTGCACTAGTTACACGTACCTGTTTTTACGAGGGTAAGTTAATGAGTAAGTCACAAATGGCTGTAGAAAAATAACTAAATATGATAACATCTTGAAACCAGTTTATTTTTATACATACATTGTCCCTTTATTTCTCAACATAATTTCCACCAACATTGATGCACTTTTCCCATCGTTTTATCAGTCCTCCCAAACCGGATGCATAGAACTGCGCGCCCTGTTTTCTAAACCAGGTTTTTCACTTCACATTCAACTTCAGTATATTCGCGAAATGTCTCCCGCCAATTTGGGTTTTCAGTGGACTTAGCGCCTAGCGATTTCCCGTAAAGCAGTGAATAGATGGGTAGAAAAAGTTACGAGGGTGAGTCAATAAATAAGTACCACAGTTCTGTGGGGTTTCGGGCAAATGAAAACGGGGCACTCAGATTTATGCAGCCGGTTTAGGAGGACTGATAAAGCGATGGGATATGTGCATCAATGTTGGTGGAAATTATGTTGAGAAATAATGGGAAAATTTTTGTATTAAAATAAATTGATTTCAAGTTCCTCTAAAAAGTACTGGAGAGTTTTGGTCAGAGACCATAACGTTAGGAAGGGAAAATCCCAACTGCACCTCCACGTGGTAGAGGATGGAAACACACTACGGTGTGGCTAACACAGCTCTGGGGACCGAGTATCCACCGGAATAAGTGGACAACTCTGCAGCTCAGCAGAGCAGAGCACTCACGTGTCCTGACAGTCGGAAATGGCTGTCAAAGGTAGAGGTAAAAGACCACCATATGGATGTGGTAGGTAAGGGGAAACCACCACATTATCTTCCCAAGACTTCATGGCAAAACATATATCAGATTTAGTGAATGACGTTATTGGCTGACTTAGGACATCCTAGTCCGGTAGGGACAGTCATAAGCCACAGGTGACACCAGACCGTCATCCAGCTACTGATGGTAATATCATAAATGAAATACATAAATTTAGGGTAGGAACATGGAATGTTAGCACATTAAATGGGCTAGGAACGTTGAACAATGTTGTAAGAGAAATGGATAGCATGAAAATGAATATACTATGGGTTAGTGAGATGAGATGGAAGAGATCGGGCAAAATTATAGCTGACAACCACACGTTAATTTATTCTGGAGGGGATACACATGAAAAAAAGGTGTAGGAATATTACTTGACGAAAATACAGCCAAGTCACTTAATGGATACTGGTAACAAGGGAAATAAATTTAGATTGATTGATTGATCTAGGAACCGACATCACAGCATTCGGGGCATTCCCATAAGCGCTCCGTCCCCATCCTCAGCAGCCAGCGAAGAGTTTCAACACTAATAGTACCAGTAGCACTCTGATTATATATGCGTCTCACCTTTCCTCTGAGCGTTAAGCGTCGGCCAGATCCCCTCATCACTCCTCGCTGTCTCATTCTTGCCAGACCATGGTGATCCTTTTGCTCCTCCGCTGTGTACACGTGCTCCCACAAGGCCGCAACCACGTCTGCTTTGTCATGCATCAATACTCCACCAAGTTTCGCCGAGCCAGCCAGTCTGTCCGCCTGTTCATTCCCCAACACACCAGCATGCCCCGGAGAAAAGATACAGACGATGGTTGTCACCCGTGACTTCCGATAAATTTACATTACATTTTTAAGGTAAAGGGAGAGAAGGAAATGTAACTTACTGGAGTGTAAATGAAGGCTGTTTAATGCAAATAGTTTGTTTGAAGAAAGAATAGCATGATATTTAAGGAAATATATTGCCACTCTGATCAATAGCTACTAAAATAAATTTAAGTAATTGCGATATCTTAGATGTCCTGTGTCCGACCTCATGAGGTAGATAATATCACAAATGCAGGGTAGTCTACCTACGGGATAATATATGTAGTGCAATATCCGTTTATTATAAACAAATTCAGTCTATTAACATTTTTGTCAGGCACATGTCCATGTGACATTTAATGATATCAAATATGATCGTCGAGACTTTTAATGGCGCGAAGAAACAGACCCCAGTGTCAACTTTTGCGTCTGTCGTTGTGCCGTTCTATAATTATTTGTATATTTTATTTTATTATATAGCATCCTCCAACCCCCTTTTTTTTTGTTTCTCCTTCAAACACACGTTTGTTCACCATTGTGGATTTCGTTGTAATGACTTGTATGGTATGTACACTGCGTACGTGTTAAGTATATCTCACTTTTTCCCATGAATTACACATACCTAACTGTTGTTATTTCCTATTGTTACATCCTGCAGCAGCCGTTAAATTTTTGTTTTGCAACTCTTTTCAATCATTGTAATGATTTATGGGTACAAATTTAGAAATTTATATAAGAGGAATTCACTGTGTCAAGGGAAATAAATTTAGATTAAATATTTTTTAGGAACAAGGGAGACAAGAAAACAATAATTTGCTGGCGTATAAATGAAGGTGCTTATTGCAAATGGTTAGCTTGAAGAAAGTATAGCATGATATTTAATAGAACATATTGACACTCTGATCAATAGCTTCTAAAATAAATTTAAGTAATTGCGATATCTTAGATGTCCAGTATGTGATCTCATGTGGTAGACAATATAACAAATGCAGGACAGTCTACCTACGGGATAATATATGAATTGCAATATCCGTTTACTCGTTACGAAATAACACATTTTTCTATCAATATTTTTGGCTGGCACATGTTCATGTGCCTTTTAAGGATAGCAAATATAATCGTCGAGACTTTTAATGGAGCGAAGAAACAGATGATATCTATGTAAACTGTGTTCGTCTTTGATACACAAGTGGATTACGGCAGTCGCTAATGTTTGCCTAACGCTGGAGTTATCTTTAATCCTAGCAACGACGAGCCGCCGTTTGAGGTGTTCAGCCGCTTTACATGTAACATGGTTTACCTTAATTTCCTTTATAATACGAAAAATTTGGTTTAAAAAAGAACCACTCATCCGTGTCTTACCCATCGTTGTTTGTTCATCACTGTCTCGGCTTTAAATTATACCTTTTACAAAACCTTCCTACATATCATTTTCCGCCACCCATTTTTGTTGTGTCCAAACCTACATTTTGTTTGGAACTGAATTTGTTAAAACGCAAGAGAATTTAGTTAATTACACCGGGTTTTATCCCATATGGTCCAGTAATTGTCCACATGATGGGTTGCAGAACGTATCGCACAAAGTACGAACTTCGCAACTTCACCCTGGGTATCTCCTAGAAAACTGCACATTTTAAACAAACGACGTACGCCGGAATCGAACCCATAACCTCCGGAATGTGTCGCAGGTGGCGTAACGATTTCGCTTGTCCTGTCCAGAACTTTACTCCCATAACAGTCTATTAAAATGTTTCCCCAACGTAACATCAATAACATCAGATATGAGAGGAATCATTGTGACATTGCGATGAGAAACCACCTACAGCCTTCTTAAACAAATGATGTGAAAGCCGCTTGGACAGATAGCACATTCCCAGACAACGGTATTATTTTCGAAGTGTTTATTCCCAAACGGTTCTGGTCACGTGACGTCTATATCTTCTATCTTAGAGAGCAGTACAAACTGGCATATCATTGGGGGGCCAGTATAATACACACATACTATAGAAGATAAAGAAGACAAGCAAGTGGTGTTGTGTATGATTAGGGTTAAGGGATGGGGTTAGGGTCTGGGTTCGGGTGTAGGTTAGGGTCTGGGTTAGGGAATGCATTTTAGGAATACATGTTCCAGGGCCCCGTTTGGGAATAAAGCCTCCCATTATTTTAGTCTAGTTAGCTGGACGTTTGTCTCGTCAACACAATGTTTGTAAAAACAGGCATGCCTAGTTTTTCCCAGTGCTAGTAAAACACTGCCCGAAGAATTACTATCTTGTTATTATTGTTGGTGTTATTGGTGCCTTTGTTATGTTATTATTTCTGCTGTTATTGTTACTGTTGTTATTGTTGTTTTTGGTGTTGTTATTATAATCGTTATTATTATTATTATTATTACTATTATTATTATTATTATTATTTTCGTCGTCGTCGAATTTGTAATCATCGTCATCATCATCATCATCATCATCATCAACATCATCATCATCATAATGATCATCATCATCATCATCATCATCATATAACAAGCTTCACACAGTTAATGTATAGCACAGCAGCAAGATGTTCCAACCATTTTGCTACTCCAGGTGTTGTTCAGACAGAATCACAAAGAGAACTTGTAACTCGCACAGAAGAGGACAGTTCACATTCTTGTGGGTGTGTCATGAGAAGTGGAACACTAGAGCATGTTGTCACAACGGGAAAGCTGGAGGGGAGGAAAGCCACGGGGAGAAAAAGAGAGTAGATACTGGACAGTTTGACATCATGGCATGGAGGAACGTCTGTAAAGGAAATGGACAGGGGGAAATAGATACTAGACAGAAGGCTGTAGACGGACATGGTCACCAACGCCACATGGCATGGACAACAGGAAGAAGAAGACACATGGCATGGACAACAGGAAGAAGAAGACACATGGCATGGACAACAGGAAGAAGAAGACACATGGCATGGACAACAGGAAGAAGAAGACACATACACAATATATTGTTGGCTGATTCGGTGTCAAACACAAAGTAAGTTTGGACCAAACATGGTGCACAAACTAATGAACAAGTATTATTATGTAAATTCCCGTTTACTGAGCATTGAAATTGTGGAAGATACCTCGAAACAAAACAATTAACAGAATGATCGTAGTATATCTTCCTTCTGTCCGAATGGGAGGTCACCTTTAACGATAGTATTATCCTTCAGCACTGAATCAGTTAAATGAAGCAGATTTTGAAACACAACAATGATTGTCATTTTTTAATGCGGTGGTGGGGGGGGGGGGGGGGGGGGGTGTCCACTGTACACTTCCGAAAATTAGGATAAGGATCTGATATCTAAATTTTCTAGCGAAGTATTCTTGTTTACGGATACAGACTTCGATCGTAACCTTCGTGTTTGTGAGGATCTATATTATATAGATACACATGAACTTTACTATCAATATTTTTAATCATTGAATATTCATTCATTTTGGTCAGCAATAACAACAGGAATATAATAACAACATGAAACAAAAATAAACATTACAGCAGCAACATCCATCCATAGATTCATCATGAGCCATGCCGATAAGAGTGGTCGGTCATGTTTTGCCATCTCACTAGATCACCAGAGTCGTGGATCAACTCTGTGTTCCTGTCCCGACCATGCCACGTATCTAAGCCATCCAGGTATTTACTTCTCGGTCTTCCCCTTGGTTTCTTCCCTTCGATCTTGCCAGTTATCACCACGTTCTCCAATTCATGTCTTCTCATAACATGCCCAACAATTTTTGACTATCTACGTCTAATGACTAATCATTTTACAATCTTCATCTGTTTCTTGAAGGCCTTGTTCATTGGTTTTTCTGTCTGTCCGTAGTATTCTTTGCCTTTTCCCCAGAAACAAAATGTCCACAGCCATCAGATATTTTTCAACTTGAATGCTCATTGTCCAAGCTTCACATCCATAGCAACATCAACAGCAGCAATAACAACAACATTCGCAACAACAATAACAATAACAAAAACAATAATAACAATAATAATAGTATGTTTATTATAATAATAATATTAGTAATAATAACAGTCACAACAACAGCAATAATAATAACAACAACAATAACACCATGCATATAATAATAATAGCAACAACACCAACAACAACAACAACAAAAATAAACATCGTGTCAACAACCATGACCCCATATTGTGTAGCTAACATGTGTGCTACTAGTATATTATCATTGTGATGCAGCTTGTAAAACGCTCCATATTCACTGATAAACAATTAAATTAACAAAAAGTAATGCAGCTTTACACAACATAATTATGACAAATACAGGACGTTGCGGAGACTAGCTGTCATATAGCTTCCCTGGGAATCAGTTTGATTCCGAGACCGGTTAAGACCAGGGTTGGAGTTATTGCCTCTCCATAGCACAAAGCCTGGGCTAAAATAAAGAAACCATGTGTTGCCCATGCAGCATGATCCCTCTCTCGGCCTGCCTAGTTCACTCTAGAGGAAAGTTAACACCTATACATCTGGAACAAGACAAGCTGCAGAAGCTGCCGGATCAGCAAAGCAATGCTCTAACTGTCCGCCTGTCGGAGCTTCGATCCTAGACCAGCTGCCAACCAAGGCTTAGGGCCTGGTCTGCCCTGCCATGACTTATTTTGTCTTTGGGTTGCATTTCCTCGCACCAGGATAAGGCTAGTACCCTCCCAATTGCGCTCTTCCGCCCGAAGCCGTTAGCGCAATGTGGGGTGTCGGGTTTGGTAAGCGCCGCCCAACATTCGGCGCTGACAGAAAGCAGGTAGTACCGTCTACTGTCATAAGGTAGCTCAGTCATATCTGACTAAGACCTGACCCATGACCATGACCGTACACACATATTGACGCCTGAATTGATGATGATGCCGACTGTGTCATCACCGCACCGCCACGGAGACTACACGATCACCTGAGTCATGTATAATTGATTATGTTTCATGCGTTTTAATGCTTATTGTTCTTTTGTTGTCAAAGATTAGCTTCATAAGTGATATTGTATGAAAGAATGTATGAGACGAAATAGAGAAGAAGGGCAAAATGTCAGACGGTACTGCGTGCCCAATTCTTAACCCTTTGAAAATAAAGATTGTTCGTTTGTTCGTTCGTTCGTTCGTTCGCTCATAACCAGAAATATCCCTATTTTGGATAATCCAAGATGACCTTTTTCGTCTAATTTAGTGTTATACAATTACATTTTCATTTTGTGTTGGTTCTGTACAGTGAGATTCATGACGGAAAGAAAGCAAATGAAGTCAGAAAGATAGATATTTGTAAGGCCATTCTTGTGGCTATTGGATAAATGGGCCACGACCACCGACCTAACACAAGAATGGTGATCGTGTAGTCTCCGTGGCGGTGCGGTGATGACACAGTCGGCATCATCATCAATTCAGGCGTCAATATGTGTGTACGGTCATGGTTGCCATCTCAGGTTTAACTGATTAATTGCCATGGGATGATTAATCGTCTCTAGTGTCGCTAGTCGTCCCTGGGGGGAAAGTGGAACCAACAAGCACACCTCTTAATTATCCTTGTCTAGGTTTTCTTCTGCTGGGGGACCTTTGTCTACATACCCCCCTTTTATATTTTTAAAGTCTGTCAATCACTAACTCTCTCTCTCTCTCTCTCTCTCTCTCTCTCTCTCTCTCTCTCTCTCTCTCTCTCTCTCTCTCTCTCTCTCTCTCTCTCTCTCTCTCTCTCTCTCTCTCTCTCTCTCTCTCTAACATACACTACCCCCTTTCTCGTTCCTTCAGCACAAACCGCCACTAAAACATGTTTCGAACAAAATGATAAAACATTTATTGCAGAAAAGTGTCAGTTGAGTGTGTCATGTAGGTGTGTGAATAGGTGTGATGTGATCTATCTTAAATGGGTGTCATAATCTAGTATCGGATCAGCAGCAGAGTTTGGCATCACCATACAGCCGTTCAACGTAACCATTCACATAACAGGAAATATCTCACCAAGGGCTGCGTCTTTCTCTGACTGCTGATGATTTTTCTTCCCACTCTGTTCTGGAAACTCGTAAATAATATAGTATCCACGGATTATGTTTGTAAGTTTTTATTCAGTCACATCACAGGAGTAAATCCGTTCAATGGAAAGGTATTATCGTTCACTGAATATCCAATCATCAATGTTTTTTTCACTTACTTAGGGTCATTTAGTTCTTCACACCCGATATAACGGTCAGTAATATATTCCAGGTATTAAAGAAGATAAACACCGGTTTTACCATATATAGTCTTTCCACTGCAGTTTATCACTTCATTGATCATCTCACTTAGAGTGATGCAGTTTGTTTCGTTGTTCATTTTTATTCCTAATAAACTGACATTCGTGTTGAACGTGGTTCATCGATTCATATCATTGATTACTTCATCCTATTCTGACCAATTACTTCTGTTCAGATTGGTAACCACTTTCCAGGTCAGGTTCAGGGAACCTGTTGAGTAAAACAACAGCTTGTGAAAGCAACGCAACTCCGACCTATGATATGTGAATGTAGGTACTTTAGCTATATTCAGAAAATAACCTCTAGTGATCCTACTAGAACTATATTCTTCTATAAGACAGAATAGTCCGCACTTTACCCTATACAAGATGAAAGAAAATCACGCTAAAGCAAAGCACATAAATCCTAGTATAGACTTATCCTTCTGACTGTACAGACACCTTACTCTACACAACTAAAATCACTCTTCAGCCGAATGCTGTCTACTCCTATTACTACGTTTACACACAAAAGTATACTATGTTATATTTCTAAGCTATATCTTAATAATCACCTTATTGAATTATATTTCCTGCCTAGACTGATATCATTTTAACTCCCATGAAGGGGCAGGGTTGGTTATTTTTACACAACCTAAACACTGTGATATTCTTATTCTATACGGCACTGAAACACATTTCCACTCCAACCGATGTTAAGTCCAACTCTCCACTGAGTTTAACTTTCTCTGTTCACATATACATTTCCTGTCTTATTTCACTGGGTTTTTCCTTCCCCCTCAATCATCCCTGCTCCTCTTCCGTCCTTTGATCCTTCTACATCAACATGCTAACAATAGTCTTTGATAAAGACGATCTCCCGTTATCGTTGCTTTTCGGTTGCCCAAAGGATTTGGTTTTTAGTATTTCAAAGATATACACTGTTTGATCGTGTTCTGAACTTCTCGACGATAAACGATCCCCGGTGATTCTCCGTAAAATCCGATACGGACTTTTCTTTGATCTTTCCCGGTAGACAATTTGTCCGTTGGCTTCGCTTCCGTGTCCCCGACGTACGGCCAGTGTTTGAAGTCACGATCGCTCTCTGGTTTAAGATTTCAGGACCGTCACTTGACTGCTTCTGTCATTTTCTCCATCGGGATCGTCTAGCGACTTCCCCCATCTGCCATGGGCTTATACACAGTAGGTTTCCTTACGCAACACGCTTTAATTTAATATATAATACAACATGTCTGCTACGATATTAACATCTTTTAACCCTAGAACAGTAGTTCCCAAGCTTTCCAAGCACAAGGCCATATGTACTATTTTCGGTAGTTAAACGGGCCACAACTTCATAAAATTATAAAAGCCGTGCAATATCATTCCTACCTTTCCTAACTTTCGTCAACAAAATTCTAAAACTTTAATGGCAGTCAATGTCAGTATTACACTGCGGTCACTTTTTTTTTTTGGGGGGGGGGGGGAGGGGTGGAGGGAGGGGGGTTGGCGGTGGGGATATTAAAATCAAAAGTTCATTTAACAATAAATTCTACATAAGTTTCGAAAATCGCTATTAATGTACGACGGTAAGTTAATAAGTAATTCACAAATGGCTGTAGAAAAATAACTAAATATGATAACAACATGAAACCAGTTTATTTTTATACATACATTGTCCCTTTATGTTTCAACATAGTTTCCACCAACATTGATGCACTTACACCATTGTTTTATCAGTCCTCCCAAACCGGATGCATAGAACTGCCTGCTCTGTTTTCTAAACCACGTTTTCACTTCACATTCAACTGCTGCGTCATTCGCGAAATGTTCTGGAACATCAACATCACAGCCCCGACTTAGCCCCTAGCGCATTTCTGTAAAGCATAGCTGGGTAGAATAAGTTACGAGGGTTAGTCAATAAGTAAGTACAGTTCTGTGGGAACGCAGGTAAATGAAAACAGACCACGCAGTTCTATGCAGCCGGTTTGGGAGGATTGATAAAACGTTGGGATAAGTACATCAATGTTGGTATCAATTGTGGTGAGATATAAAGAGACAATGTATCTATAAAAATAAACTGGTTTCAAGTTGTTATCGTAGTAAGGTATTTTTCTACAGCCATTTGTGACTTACTTATTAACTTACCCTCGTACTTAATTTACAATTGTAACTGTTCTTCATAACCAGTTACTTAAGTTCAGATGCCAGTTTATCAATGTCTGGGCACATATCTGTCGTGCCAAACGTCATAAGCGCAGCTAGGTTACTGTCGGTGAGTCTGGAACGTGGCTTGTTTTGTTTGTTTGTTTGTTTTTATAACGGCCATTGCGGAAAATGACTGCTCACATCTTTAAGTCGAACCAAAACGACAAATCTCTGGGCGAATGAACGCAAGTGTTCAAATTGTTCGACAGGTAATAGTCGCCAGAATGAAATCATATGATCAGTTGAAGGTGAAGCATGCAGCTCATAGAAATTTACATCTAATTCAGAATTGCATTTAAAATCTATTACTTCGTGCTGAAGGTTTTACTATATTTGACAGAGCTTGGCATCAGGAAATATGAACGGATTTATGAAGAGGGCAATATTATGCACCTCTATTGTAAATTCTTGAAAACTCGACTGAAAGATATCCAGAAGACTTTCAACTTTTACTTTGTACTGTAATAAGTCATATTTGTTTTCCACCACAAGCGTCCTCAGAGTTGGAAACACCTCTAAAGTCCTTTCAGTAAGCTGTCCGATAAACAGTCGTAGACTCATTTTAAATGAAGAAATCTCATTGCACAAATTTGTGAATAGTTTGTTGTTTTCCCTGGATCCTCGCATTTAAAGAGTTTAAATAAGACGTAATGTGCACCAAAAATGCCAGGTCATTAAGAAAGTCATCTTTTAGCAGAAATTCCAGTTCTGTGGGGAATTCATTTATTTCAGACAGAAACAGATAGACAATATTTTTTCAGTTCCCCAATCTTCGTTGAATTCACGACAAGCAACGTCTTCACATTTTCGCTTTTTACCATTGTTTTATTTTAGATTTTCCCTACTCATGTTTATAGGCTTTAACGGTAAATTTTATTTGAAAAAAATCTAATTTTAACACAATACTACCGACTCTGCCAACCAGTTGTAACAGACGACAACATGGCGCCTTGCGCACTCTGTTTGGTCGACAAGGCTGGGATATGGGAACTTCATAAAGTTTCGTTGCGAACTGAACAGACGCATTCCATAATATCTGAGCATAACAACCACGAGCAGAGTAAGTTATCGCACGCTGACGGGGCATCCCGAGTGTATTTTTTTAAATTATTAAAATATATTATATTAAATAAGAGGCCTCGCGTGCCACTTTCGGACAGCTGGCGGGCCACAAGTGGCCCGTGGACCTTGATATGAGAACCTCTGCCATAGAGCTACCATGGGGTCCAAATGGACCCCAGTGTCAACTCCCGTGACTGTCAATGTGTCTTAATATACTTATTTGCATTTTTGATTTTACTATATTGTATTATCCCCCAAGCATACCCCCCTTTTTTTTTACAAAAATGGATTGTCATCGTTGTGTAGTTAGTTGTAAGGTATGTACACTGTCTCCGTGTTTAGTATTTCTCATCTTTTCGCAGGTGTTACACATACCTAGCTGATTTTATTTCCTATTGATACATCCTGCTGCAGCCGTTATTTCTTTTATGAATATTGCAACTAGTCTCAATCATTGTAATGTTTCACAAAAAGCCGTGCGGTAGATTTTCTCAGAATGATGCGAGTCTTCAAAATACAGTCCCTTAAATTTTGTTTGCTTGATTGTTTGTTTTCGAAATATCGCCCGTTAAAGATGTTTAAGTGTTGAATAGTTCAAATTGTATTTTGATTTCACTGCTTCTGCCGCCCCCTTACGGCGCCGCCTGATGCGGCTGCCTCTCTGTATCGTAGCACGGCTCAGCCCTGGTTTTATATGTAAAAATGTTGAAATATCTATAACATGAATTCTTATTATCAAGGGAAATAAATTGAAATGACATTTTTAAGCGGCAAGGGAGTCAACAAAGATAGTTTATTGGAGTATATATGAAGGATGTATACAGCAAATAGTTATACCTAAGAACATGTAGCTTAATATCTAATGAAAAATAATTATTCTCTTATCAAAACTACTAAAATATCTTGAAGCAATTGCGATATCTTAGAATTCCTGTATGTGATTTCGTATGGTAGATAATATGATAAAGGAAGTGCAGTCTACAAATGGATAATATATCAACTGCAATATCCGTTTAATCGTTACAATAACAATGTTAAGGGTTTTAATATTTTTGGCAGGCACATGCACATGTGCCTCATAATGATAGCACATATGGTCATAGAGACTATTAATGGAGTAGAGAAACAGATGATATCGATGATCGTCTTTGATACACAAGTAGAAAGTAAAAAACGACCGTCGCAGATTTTTGCCGTAACGCTGGAGTTATATTTGATCCTAGCATTGACAAGCCACTGTTTGAGGTGTTCAGCATGACACCCAGCGTA
>JACEFZ010027527.1:80000-188007 GCA_014155875.1 Cepaea nemoralis | reverse complement strand
GCATGAGTGAGTAGTGCAGTTAACATTATCTCCACCTACATCTATATAAGCACGAGTGACAACTGTCAAAAACTGTCGTTTACTGCCAATATAGTACCTTGCGGTGTATGGAAGGGGGTTTGAGCCTGAGGTATTAAGGCCGCCTGGCTGGTACAGTCGCCACGAACTGTGCAGGTTAGAGTTTTCTTTTTACCCCCGACAGAAAACAAACTCCACATCTTACCGAGGATTCGAACCCGCGTCTCCCGAATGAGAATCCGACATTCTAGCCACTCGGCCATCCGCTCCTTGATGAGTTACAACACACGCCTCAATAGCGTGTAACTTCTCCATAATGCTTGATGAATATCTAGCACGCATGTCCAAAGAAGCCGGCACTCTACCATATCAGATGTGAGATTAAATATACCAACACTTGCAAATCGGGACCACGCGATTGCACTGGCACCCTGCCGTCTTGGCAGACGGTAGTTTGCTACATTGGGCGTTAAAAACAAAAAGGCATAATAACTACAACCCATGGCGCGGACCATGAATGAAGTTATATAGCACAAAGCCTGGACTGAATTGTAGAGACCATGTGTTTCCCACTCAGCATGATCCCTCTCTCGGTATGCCTAGTTTAATCCAGAGGAAAGGTAACTCCAATACGCCTGGAACAAGACCAGCCGCATAAATTGTAGGATCATCAAAACTATGCTCTAACTGTTCGCCTGTCGGAGCTTCGATTCTAGACCAGTTGCTAACCAAGGCTTTGGGCCTGGTCTGTCCTGCTGTGATATTTAATCTTTAGCTCGCATTTCCTCGCATTAGGATAAGAATTGTACCCTCCCAATAGTGCTCCTCCTCCTGAAATCGTTGGCACAATGTGGGGAGTTGGATATGGTGAGAGCCGTCCAACATTCGGCGTGAACAGAAAGCAGGTAATACCGTCTATTGTCATACGGCAGCTCAGTCATATCTGACTAAAACCTGATATTCACGACACAAGTATTCAAATACTGCAAGAGGTCAGTTCACAAAGATATTGGATTGCCCAGATCTGGACAAGACAATCGCCATTTTGTGTTCACCTTTTACGAGGAGAAATGTCTGGCGGAGGTTGCGACAATCTGAAAGATCAGCGTGCTAGAGGCAAATGTGAACAGGGGGAGAGAACGCTTGGTGGGTTGACAGAGTGGCACAGCAGACGATCAGTGACCTAACTAATCAAGGACACAGAGGATATATATTTGTAGGGATATAATAGCATCCACGACTGTGGTGATCGAGTGAGATGGCAGAACATGACTGCCCACGCTTATCGGCATGGCACATGATGTAGAGATGGATAATAGCATCCCCCTCTCGGCGTGTCACACGATCCTGATAACCTCCTCTAACAAATTACATCCAAGTTAATTGACTATATCCGTTGAAACGTTTTATTTCCTAACAAGTTTGCCAGAACGGGTACTTAAGGCATACTCAGGGATTTCCAAATATACTGAGATTTTTAACGTGGGCAAGTTAACATAAAACCACGCCTTTTCCGTCTTTTTCCAAGAAAATTTTGGTATCGTGTCACACTCCCCAAGAGATAAGGAAAACATGCGAAATAATTCACAACCTGTTGTTCTTGTTAAAATGTCCAACCCAATGATTTGATTCCAACCATAAAACGTCTTAGCTTGAGGCAAGCACGACACCCTCTCAGCCGCTCTATCCCACGTAGGTGTATAGTCGACATGAAGAAGACTTTGCCCTGGTGAGACACCAGGCTGACACAATCCTTTGTTTAAATGTCTAACTGCTCGTTCGTTGTCAGTGAAGGATTTATGGGGGGACAACCGAAGCCACAACTAAAAGATTGGCACGAATTACAGGTTTGGATTCGAGATCTTTGTTGCGAACTGTCGTAAGCAGTTCACTACATCCCCAGGGCACACGCTAGAAAAATGTCTCTTTATTGCACGTGTATAAATAAAACTAGTCAAACCGTGGTAAAGCTGGGGAAAATAAACAATATAAACATGTAGAGTACTGAAAAGCTTTACACAATACAATTACGTCCTTTGTTGTCCCTAATTATGTTTTGTAAAGCTGTTCTACGTCACAGTTTTATATTCTTTCTAGACATTTCGAGTGAAGCAACGTGGCAAAGACAACGTGTCACAAATATCTGTAAGAGGCAGTCTTAATTATTTGGCCTCATTATGAGAAGACACAAACGTATACGTGATTAGCAACTGGAAAGATTGGTGAAAGGGAGGCAGAGGAAGAGAGCGAAAGCAAATTATTGACAGTGTCATGACATGGAAGGGAATCAGCATACGAACTGATGAATGCCGTTGGAGATCGCAATTTGTGGAGAAGCATGATCCCCCACACCAGCCGGCAGGACACTTGATGATGATTGTTTTCTTTTACAAGCAGACGAATTCGTGGTTTCATTTCTAGGTACAACGCTTCGCCGAAGCTGATTTCTTCCATCATCTTCTTCTTCTTTGTTCACCATCATACGTCAGCGTGAATAAATGCAAAGAAAGCAGCAGTAAACTTAAGCCTGTTTACATCCCCATAGAGGTTGTCCTCAAATGGAACGGATGTATGCAACATACGTTCCTCTGTTCTGCATATGTTCGACACTCCTGCAACAAATATTTAGCTGTCACTTTACCAGTTCGACAGTTTCATGCATCAGTATATCCTTCCTTTAGTTGATTCAACATGGGCTATTTCAGCTTATTTTGACCAGTTCTGCAGTCTGGAAATTGTAACTTGCTCATAAGTTATGTCTTTATCAGGCTGAGGTAGTCTGCCGCCTTCCTTTGCCAATTGCTAATCAGTTGGCTTATTTCTTTCATATTTTTGGACAGACGTTACGGAAGAGTAGTGCTCATGTAATTCAAACGCCTGGGGTTCCCCCTCCCCCACGCAACTTTCCTTCCTCATACGCTGTCTCTTAGGAACGCCTTAAATAAAAAATTTTTTAATCCGGTTACATGAAAGAGACTTTGGCCGATTAACAGACACGCCGTGTTGAAGCGAACTTGCCACCGAACTATGGAGTTTGTTTTCATCGATTGCAAGCGAAGCTGCCGCCCTAGTTACAAAGTTGTATCGCAGTTTTATGTGTAGTCTGTCGGAATGAAGAGTCGTTCACCAACGTTTTTCTTCATTTGATCCGCAATCGTCCCAGACAGGCTTAAAATATCGCTGTATCATTCGAACATTCGGACGTATACCGTTTGTTATTTCACCAGTTACAAATACGTTTGTATATGAATGTAAGAACACGGGCTTGTGATTTCTGTACGGAAACGTATAGTTTCCTGTCTACTTAGTTTGTCTAAATGCACGGATAATAATACCTAGCACCACACCAGGTAAGAAGACTAATTAATTAAGAGGTTTATTTTGAGAATTACTGTGCTTCCCACCAGCTTCATATCTACTATATATCTACAGTAGTTGGCGTGACTGAGTGCTTATAACGTCTGCTTCATATCTACTATAGGGACGCAGAGGATGTTTCCAAGGCACCAGGGCCGGGTTATATACTGGCCAAGACCTACTTGACGCGTCCTCGTCGAGCGTCCTGGGCAACAGGTCCCTTCGGGGTCCTGGCTAAAGTCAGTAGGATCGCCGATTCCTCCGAAGTCGGAGAGTGTCTGCCTGTACGGCGAGGAACCACCAGTCTGCACACCAATAAGCCAGACATGGGACAACGGATACTCACGCAAACCTCAGGTCCTGTATGACATCACAATGATGTTGGACAACAGGATGCCTTCATCCGACATACAGGACTTCGCGTTGGAGCTCAAGCCAACGAACACAAGCAAGCAAGCAAGCAAGCATATCTACTATATATCTACAGTGTTTGAGTAGTTACGGTGTTGCTTTATATCTAATACTTATCTACAGCAGTTGAGAAGTTACGGCATCCGCGTCATATCTACTACACATCTAAAATGGTTGAGTAATTATCCGCGTCATGTCTACTATATATCTACAGTGGTTGAGTAGTTACGGCATCTGCGTCATATCTCCTATATATTTACAGTAGTTGAGTAGTTACGGTACCCGCGTCATATCTATTATATATCTACAGTAGTTGAGTAGTTACATTATCCGCATCATATCTACTAAATATCTACAGTAGTTGAGTAGTTACGGTACCCGCGTCATATCTACTATATATCTACAGTAGTTGAGTAGTTACGGTACCCGCGTCATATCTACTATATATCTACAGTAGTTGAGTAGTTACGGTACCCGCGTCATATCTACTATATATCTACAGTAGTTGAGTAGTTACAAGCAGACGAATTCGTGGTTTCATTTCTAGGTACAACGCTTCGCCGAAGCTGATTTCTTCCATCATCTTCTTCTTCTTTGTTCACCATCATACGTCAGCGTGAATAAATGCAAAGAAAGCAGCAGTAAACTTAAGCCTGTTTACATCCCCATAGAGGTTGTCCTCAAATGGAACGGATGTATGCCAACATACGTTCCTCTGTTCTGCATATGTTCGACACTCCTGCAACAAATATTTAGCTGTCACTTTACCAGTTCGACAGTTTCATGCATCAGTATATCCTTCCTTTAGTTGATTCAACATGGGCTATTTCAGCTTATTTTGACCAGTTCTGCAGTCTGGAAATTGTAACTTGCTCATAAGTTATGTCTTTATCAGGCTGAGGTAGTCTGCCGCCTTCCTTTGCCAATTGCTAATCATCATCATCATCAAGTGCCGTGCCGGCTGGCGTAGGCGTTCATGGCTCTCCATAGATCTCGGTCTTTGGTTTTCTGGATCAACTCTGCTGCTGATATTCCTCCATGCCACCGTCTCAATCCATCCAGCATCACTTCTCTTGGTCTACCTCTGCCTCTCTTCCCCTCGATCTTTCCAGTTGTTACGATGTTCTCCAATGCCTCTCTTCTCATCACGTGACCGAAGAAAGATGTTTGTCTCTGTCTTATTGTTGTATATAATGTTCTAGTTTCATTAGCCTGTTTCAGGCAGTCGTCGTTAGTTACTCTGGCAGTCCAAGGAATTCGCAACATTCGTCTCAGGAACCACATCTCTGTTGCTTCTAATTTCTTCTTAATTTGTTCATTTACGTTCCAAGATTCACTGCCATACAGCAAAACTGGTTCACATAGCATTTCAGCACTCTCTTTCTTACATTCAGTGATAGTGACTTATTGCATAAGATACTCTTCATTTTCTGAAAAGCGGCTTTTGCCTGCCCTATTCTACTCCTAATCTCTGTTGTACATCTTCCATCTGATGTTATAAATGCCCCTAGGTATCTAAAATTATCAACTTGGTTAAGGATTTTCCCTTCTATTTCTATGTCACATTTTGGTGTCACCATTTTCTTTGATATTACCATTGTTACTGTTTTCTTGATATTCAAGGAGAGTCCTTTCCTTGCACTCTCTGTTACTACAACGTCTAATAATTGTTGTAGGTCTGTTGAATTATCCGCCACCAATACTGTGTCATCTGCATAGCGTATATTATTTATATTATAACCTCCAACTAGTATTCCTGGCATCTCTTTGATCTCTCTCATTATTACTTCGCTATACAGGGAGAAAAGATCTGGTGACAAGACACACCCTTGTCGTACTCCTAGCTTTATCTGTTCGTAACTACCCTCTTTATTTCCCATTTTAATTGCTGCTACTTGGTTCCAGTAAACATTCTTTATTATTCTTAAATCTTTTCCATCAATGTTGATATCTTCCAACATTTTAATCAGTTCATCATGTTTTACTTTATCAAATGCCTTAGTATAATCTATGAAGCACAAATATATGTCTCTCTGTTTCTCTATTGACCTTTCTATTAGTGTCCGTAATGTATAAATTGCATTGTTTGTGCCCTTTCCTTCCACAAATCCATACTGTTCTTCACTAATTTCCATTTTTATTTTCTTTTTGATTCTTCTCATTATGATTCTGAGTAGAAGCTTAGTGATATGGTTTATAAGGTTAATTGTACGAAAATCTTCACAATCAATTGCTCCTGGTCTTTTTGGTATAGCTATAAATAAAGATTTCAGCATATCACTGGGTAAATATCCACTGCTGTAAATATCATTCAACATTTTGGTTAATATATCTACTCCAAATTCTCCCAATACTTCTAATTCTTCTATTGTGATTTCATCTGGCCCAGCTGTTTTTCCTTTCTTCATACGTTTCATAGCGTCAGCGACTTCTTCTTTCAGAATAGGTGGACCTTCTAAGTTACTATCTTCTGTTAATTCTCCCCTTTCTCCTTCATATAATTCTCTTATATACTCATTCCACCTCTTCATTATAGCATCTTCCTCTAATATTATCTTTCCTGTTTTTGATTTCAAACACCCTGTATTTATTCTTATTTTTCTTCCTGTAAGCTCACTGATTTGTCTGTGCATATTTTTTGTATCTTTAATGGAATTTAATTCAATTTTTTTGCATTGCTCGTTTAACCAACTTTCTTTAGCCTTCCCACATTTATCTTTTATTTCTTTATTTATCTTAGCGTATTCTTGTTTATCATTTTTACTCTGTTTTCTTTTGTCCATCAGTTTTAAGATATCTTCATTCATCCATTTTTCTTAGCTATTTTGCCTCTCTCCGGTAATACTTCTTTGCTAGTTTGATGAATGGAGTCCCTTAACATTTCCCATTGTTCATCTATACTCTGTATTTTAGTTATTGCATTGTACCTATTTTCACAGTCACTCTGTATTGTTCTTGCATTTCTTTATCTATTTTCAGAACCTCCTTATTAAGTCTCATGTTCTTAACCATTTTTTTCCCCTCTCTTTAATCTTACTTTTATTTGTCCACATAGTGGTACATGATCACTATTACAGTCAGCACCAGGCATTGTCTTTACATTAATTAAAGCATTTCTAAATCTTTTATTAATTAGTATGTAGTCAATTTGGTTGCGTGTTTTCTTATCAGGGCTTATCCATGTGTACAGTCGTCTTTTATGGTGTTTAAACCATGTGTTTCCAATTATCATCTCATTGATATTTGCCCATTCTCTTAGCTTTTCCCCTCTTTCATTTCTTGTACCTAAACCATAATTCCCCACTACATCCTCCATTTTTCCCTTTCCTACTTTTGCATTAAAATCACCAAGTATTATTTTTATTTCTTGTGATCCAATTTGAGCCATCGCCATTTCTATTTCGTCGTAAAAGTGTTGTATTTCTTCATCACTACTGCTTGCTGTTGGTGCATATACTTGTATAATATTTATGTCTATTGGTTTGCCTTTGATTTTTACCATAATAACTCTATCTGAAATACACCAGTATCCATTAATTGACTTGGCTGTTTTTTCGTCTAATATTATTCCTACACCTTTTTCATGTGTATCCCCTCCAGAATAAATTATTGTATGATTGTCAGCTATAATTTTGCCCGATCCCTTCCATCTCATCTCACTAACGCCTAGTATATTCATTTTCATGCTATCCATCTCTCCTAGAACATTGGTCAACTTTCCTAGCTCATTTAATGTCCTAACATTCCATGTTCCTACTCTAAATTTATTTATTTTAGTTATGATTTTGCCATCAGTAGCTGGATGACGGTCTGGTGTCACCTGTGGCTCATGACTGTCCCTACCGGACGAGGATGCCCTAAGACAGCCATTAACGTCCTTCACTAACTTTGATTTATGTTTTGCCATGAAGTCTTGGGAAGATAATGTGGTGGTTTCCCCTTGCCTTCCACATCCACATGGTGGTCTTTTACCTCTGCCTTTGACAGCCATTTCCGACTGTAAGGACAAGTGAGTGCCCTGCCCTGCTCAGCTGCAGAGTTGTCCACTTATTCCGGTGGATACTCGGTCCCCAGAGCTGTGTTAGCCACACCGTAGTGTGTTTCCATCCTCTACCGCGGGGAGGTGCAGTTGGGATTTTCCCTTCATAAAGTTATGGTCTCTGACCAAAACTCTCCAGTACTTTTTAGAGGACTTTTTATGGTCCCATTGCTAATCAGTTGGCTTATTTCTTTCATATTTTTGGACAGACGTTACGGAAGAGTAGTGCTCATGTAATTCAAACGCCTGGGGTTCCCCCTCCCCCACGCAACTCTCCTTCCTCATACTCTGTCTCTTAGGAACGCCTTAAATAAAAAATTTTTAATCCGGTTACATGAAAGAGACTTTGGCCGATTAACAGACACGCCGTGTTGAAGCGAACTTGCCACCGAACTATGGAGTTTGTTTTCATCGATTGCAAGCGAAGCTGCCGCCCTAGTTACAAAGTTGTATCGCAGTTTTATGTGTAGTCTGTCGGAATGAAGAGTCGTTCACCAACGTTTTTCTTCATTTGATCCGCAATCGTCCCAGACAGGCTTAAAATATCGCTGTATCATTCGAACATTCGGACGTATACCGTTTGTTATTTCACCAGTTACAAATACGTTTGTATATGAATGTAAGAACACGGGCTTGTGATTTCTGTACGGAAACGTATAGTTTCCTGTCTACTTAGTTTGTCTAAATGCACGGATAATAATACCTAGCACCACACCAGGTAAGAAGACTAATTAATTAAGAGGTTTATTTTGAGAATTACTGTGCTTCCCACCAGCTTCATATCTACTATATATCTACAGTAGTTGGCGTGACTGAGTGCTTATAACGTCCGCTTCATATCTACTATAGGGACGCAGAGATGTTTCCAAGGCACCAGGGCCGGGTTATATACTGGCCAAGACCTACTGACGCGTCCTCGTCGAGCGTCCTGGGCAACAGGTCCCTTCGGGGTCCTGGCTAAAGTCAGTAGGATCGCCGATTCCTCCGAAGTCGGAGAGTGTCTGCCTGTACGGCGAGGAACCACCAGTCTGCACACCAATAAGTCAGACAAGGGACAACGGATACTCACGCAAACCTCAGGTCCTGTATGACATCACACTGATGTTGGACAACAGGATGCCTTCATCCGACATACAGGACTTCGCGTTGGAGCTCAAGCCAACGAACACAAGCAAGCAAGCAAGCAAGCATATCTACTATATATCTACAGTGTTTGAGTAGTTACGGTGGTGCTTTATATCTAATATTTATCTACAGCAGTTGAGAAGTTACGGCATCCGCGTCATATCTACTACACATCTAAAATGGTTGAGTAATTATCCGCGTCATGTCTACTATATATCTACAGTGGTTGAGTAGTTACGGCATCTGCGTCATATCTCCTATATATTTACAGTAGTTGAGTAGTTACGGTACCCGCGTCATATCTACTATATATCTACAGTAGTTTAGTAGTTACATTATCCGCATCATATCTACTAAATATCTACAGTAGTTGAGTAGTTACGGTACCCGCGTCATATCTACTATATATCTACAGTAGTTGAGTAGTTACGGTACCCGCGTCATATCTACTATATATCTACAGTAGTTGAGTAGTTACGGTACCCGCGTCATATCTACTATATATCTACAGTAGTTGAGTAGTTACATTATCCGCGTCATATCTACTATATATCTACAGTGGTTTAATAATTACGGTGTTACTTTATATCTACTATATATTTACAGTAGTTGAGTAGTTACGGTATCCGCATCATATCTACTATACATCTGCAGTGGTTGAGTAGTTACTGTATCCACGCCATATCTACAATATACCTACATTGGTTGAGTAATTACGGTATCGCGTCATATCTATTATATATCTGGGGGTCTGGGGTGTCAGGCATAGGTAGTACCTTTGGTAAGGATGACTGTCATGCCCTTTTCAGGGCCCATTCCCCACTGGTCCAAGCCTGACATCCAGCCTGGAACTCCTAGTAGTCGTCAGCATGCGACAGCGGTCACACCCCCTCCCCCCGGACAATAGCTATGACAGGCTGGCTAAACCATGCATGGGTAACCGATTCGGCATCAAACCAATCGGTGAACTAGGGTATGCCTACCCAACATGTGAAAACAGGATTCGGCAGACTGCATGGAAAAATTCATTGATGATTCAACGGGCAAGCCGGCATTTACACGTAAAGGGCTGTGGAACGTAATGAGCACGGCAAGGCACGTAGAGCGCCCTGGTCATCCACTGCATCTGTAATCGTCTCCAGTCGTCTCGACTTGTCTTGCCACTGGACTCAGATGGACTCAGGCGAGAGAGTGAGTTCGACGAATTGTGCAACTCTTCCTCACTTTAATCCAATTCATCGCGCAAGTCAATCTTTTATCCAACTTCATAAATAACAACTATATATCTACAGTAGTTGAGTAGTTACGATATTCGCGTCATATCGACTATGGTTGAATAATTACGGTGTTGCTTAATATCTACCATACATTTACAGTAGTTGAGTAGTTACGGTATCCGCATCATATCTATTATACATCTACAGTGGTTGAGAAGTTACGGTATCTGCGTCATATCTACTAAATGCAAGTCCGCATGGATGAATGGATAAGAACGGTGTTCTTAAACATCCGGTGTGCTGATGCCGAGGTTAGCGGTTCATCCCCTACACCGGACAGGTGGATTAAAATGTTGACCTGTCGTCCTTGACTTGGGGACGTTAATTACAAGTACCTCTGAAGTCTAAGTGGGTTCGCCTGATGGCGAGAGACAATGTTAACAGGGAAAGCTGATCCACATGCAAAATTCAGTCCATCACTACTATAAATAGTGTGTATGGACTACGCTTGAGTTCAAAGCGAGTGAGCGCAAAAAAAATATCTACTATATATCTACAGTGGTTGAGTAGTTACGGTATCCGCGTCATATCTACTATATATCTACAGTGGTTGAGTAGTTACGGTATCCGCGTCATATCTACTATATATCTACAGTGGTTGAGTAGTTACGGTATCCGCGTCATATCTACTGTATATCTACAGTGGTTGAGTAGTTACGGTATCCGCGTCATATCTACTGTATATCTACAGTGGTTGAGTAGTTACGGTATCCGCGTCATATCTACTGTATATCTACAGTGGTTGAGTAGTTACGGTATCCGCGTCATATCTACTGTATATCTACAGTGGTTGAGTAGTTACGGTATCCGCGTCATATCTACTGTATATATACAGCAGTTGAGTAGTTACGGTATCCGCGTCATATCTACTATATATCTACAGTGGTTGAGTAGTTACGGTATCCGCGTCATATCTACTGTATATATACAACAGTTGAGTAGTTACGGTATCCGCGTCATATCTACTATATGTCTAAAACAGTTGAGTAGTTACGGTATCCGCGTCATATCTACTATATGTCTAAAACAGTTGAGTAGTTACGGTATCCGCGTCATATCTACTATATGTCTACAACAGTTCAGTAGTTACGGTATCCGCGTCATATCTACTATATATCTACAACAGTTGAGTAATTACGGTATCCGCGTCATATCTACTATATATCTACAGGAGTTGAGTAGTTACATTATCGCGTCATATCTACTATATATCTACAACAGTTCAGTAGTTACGGTATCCGCGTCATATCTACTATATATCTACAACAGTTGAGTAGTTACGGTATCCGCGTCATATCTACTATATGTCTACAACAGTTCAGTAGTTACGGTATCCGTGTCATATCTACTATATATCTACAGTAGTTGAGCAGTTAACGGTGTTACTTTATATCTATAATACTATACCTACAGTAGTTGAGTAGTTATGGTGTTACGTTATATCTACTATGCACCTACAGTGGCTGAGTAGTTACGGTACTGCTTTATATCTACTATACATCTACAGTGGTTGAGTAGTTACGGTTTTCTTTGTCATATCTACTATATATCTAAAGAGATCGGCGTGGCTGCGTGATTATGGTATGTGGCCTAATGCTCATAAGTAACCGGATTCGAATTTCAACCTACATGGGGTTGCTAACCAGATCTACAAGTCCCGACAAGAAATGGGAAAGGCCGAAAGTATCGAAGCTGTGCAGTAACATCACAAAAATTGTCTACTCCAATGGAACATTAAAGTGACTGGAACTAATCTGAAACAAGTCAACGTATTTAAGTATTGGTTTAGTAACAACAACGATGAAATGTATCGTTACTGGTAGAACCATGGCCAGACTGCGAGAACAGCAAATTAAAAGAGGGGTGGCCAAACAAGAACACTACGCAGGAAGCCAAAGAAGATTGATAAACCAACACAGAACTGGCGTCGTTAGCCGCTACACGCTGCGGGATTTGCTGAGGAGGGGATCCGAGCACTTATGGACTGAATGGTCCGATGTGCAACGAGGATGATCTGTCGACTAACTAACTAACTAACTAACTACGCAGGAATCCAAAGAAGATTGATAAACCAACACATAACTGGTGTCGTTAGCCGCTACACGCTGCGGGATTTGCTGAGGAGGGGATCCGAGCACTTATGGACTGAATGGTTCGATGTGCAATCAGGATGATCTGTCTGTTACTGGTAGAGCAGGCAGGGGTTTACCAGCACGAAGGAAGACACCAGACATTGCAGACACCTTGGGCTTGAGGTGCATGAGGCAGGGGAGATGGCCAGAGATCGAGAGTCTTGTCTTCGTGCCGTGATGAGAGCCACGTTCTGCATAGGAGCTACTACATAACGAGTAGTTGGGTACTTAAATAACAGCAGAGGCAAGTTGTATAAGGTGTATTGTTAATGACTGTGTGGTGTTTGAAAATATCGCCGGTCCAAGTTTTGCATTTACCTATTATGTTGCATGAACTTTACAGAGGGTGAATACAAAACTTGGACCGGCAATATTTTCAAACACCGCACAGTCATTAAAAATATACCCTATATTATGGAAGTGAAATCTAGAATAGTCCCAGTAAAAACAGCATGTCACAAAACAAAGAATATTCTCTATAATTTAGATTTGTCAATCTAGTTTATACTTCACCTCGACACCGCAAGCTACAAGAGGAACATGATAAGATGAGATGAATCGAGACAAAGAAGAGTTTTTGGTAACTCATTATCATCATGTGCCATGCCGATTAGCGTAGGAGGTCATGTTTCGCCATTTCACTCGATCACCAGAGCCGTGGATCAGCTCTGTGTTCTTGTCACGATCATGCCACGTGACCAAGCCATCCAGGAATTTACTTCTCTGCCTGCCTCTTGTTCTCTTCCCCTCAACCTTGCCAGTTGTCCCCAAGTTCTCCAATTTATTTCTTCTCATAACGTGTCCAAAAAAACTGTGACTGTCTACGTCTAATTTCTCTAATCAGTTTACAGTTTTCATTTGTTTCTTGTAGGACTTGGTCATTGGTTTTTTTTTTTGGTCTGTCTATGGTATTCTTTGAATTTTCTTCAGAAACCACATTTCCACAGCCAGCAGGTGTTTTCCAGCTTGTCTGCTCATTATCCACTTCTCACATCCATACAAAAATAAAGGTTCTATGTAGCACTTCAACACTCTTTTTCTCGTTGCAAATGACATCTTTTTACTGGTCAGTATGTTTTTTTATCTTGCTAACGGCTACCTTCGCCATCGAGTCAATCCAGTTGTACGGAAGCTAATCACGGACATTTAGCAGACAAGTGATAAATTATGTTGAAGTTGCGAAGATGTGGTTTTATAGAAAAATGATTAGAGCACCATGAGCAGATAGAAAGAGCAATGAAAATATCTTGAAAGAAGTTAACTCACAAAAAGAACTTGTTACCCGCATCAGAAG
Organism: Cepaea nemoralis; assembly: GCA_014155875.1. Classification (NCBI taxonomy): domain Eukaryota; kingdom Metazoa; phylum Mollusca; class Gastropoda; order Stylommatophora; family Helicidae; genus Cepaea; species Cepaea nemoralis. The sequence continues at coordinate 174,354 of JACEFZ010027527.1, read as the reverse complement.
TAGACAGTCCACATTCTATGGGCATGTCATGAGACGGGGAAGCTAGATAGAGCATGTTGCTTTTCTACAACTCTTCCTGACAAGCTAGCTACCTGCCAATCTTCCCGACTATCTCTACCTGTGCGCTTGTCTGACTGACGCCCCTCTCGCTGGCTTGCATATTAATCAATTTGGAACCTTAACAATATGGACCTGGCTTTTGAGTGCGACATGAAAATGTTATTAGTATGGACGGGTATTTTAAAGTTCCGCCGAGCAAGAAGAATAACTGAGGATTATGCCGGCGACTCAGTCGCATATTAAATAGCTTTACAACGCTTCCTGATTTTTATTCGAAACCTGAGAAGTGCAAAGGTGTCGGTTGGAGTCCCATTTGCAGCCGACCACCTGAACCAGGTGATCGAAGGTAGAGTCTTGCAATTATTATAAGATTAGTTGCATGTCCTTTCTTACAGAACGTTGTCGCCATTCTCGGCATTTATTAGCTGTTTGTGATTTGCTTGGAAATTTAGGTTCAATCTTTGATCATGTGATGAGAAGAGAGGCAATTGAAGAATATCGTGACAGCTGGAAAGATCGAGGGTTAGGGAAGCATTGAAGAATATCGTGTCAGCTGGAAAGATCGATGGGGAGAGAGACATTGGAGAATATCGTGACATCTGGAAAGATCAGTGGGAAAAGAGGCAGAGGAAGATAAAGATAAAGGATGCAAGATGGACTGGCATGGTGACATGGAGAAATGTCATCAGCAGAGTTGATCTAGAGCATCGAGGGTCGTGATATGTGGAAGAGCATTAACGCCTTCTCCTGTTGGCAAGACGCATGATGATGATTGCCAATGCCATAGCTTTATGAACGTCTGACGTCTCATATCACAGAAATCATCGCAAAGCGATTTGCTTCCAAATCACGCGCAGCTGATTGGAAACCCTCGACGCATATGTAGGGTACATTTAACACTATGATGCATTAAATCTTTAGCCACACCGAGCTGGGTTGTTACAATAATCTCTGCTGCATAGAACGGGTACCAGAAAATGCTTTGGGAAGGGAAGGCACACGGCATTATATTGGCCACGTCATCGCTGCAGTGGCCACTTGTCTATAAACTGTGGGTTTAGAAGGCATATGTCCCATGCACTTGTACTGAGTCTATAAACTGTGGATTTAAAGGCATATGCCCCATGCACTTGTACTGGTCTATAAACTGTGGTTTTGGAGGCATATGCCTTATGCACTTGTACTGGTCTATAAACTGTGGGTTTAGAGGCATATGCCCCATGCACTTGTACTGGTCTATAAACTGTGGATTTAAAGGCATATGCCCCATGCACTTGTACTGGTCTATAAACTGTGGTTTTGGAGGCATATGCCTTATGCACTTGTACTGGTCTATAAACTGTGGGTTTAGAGGCATATATCCCATGCACTTGTACTGGTCTATAAACTGTTAGTTTAGAGGCATATGTCCCATGCACTTGTACTGGTCTATAAACTGTTAGTTTAGAGGCATATGTCCCATGCACTTGTACTGGTCTATAACCTGTGGGTTTAGAGGCATATGTCCCATGCACTTGTACTGGTCTATAAATTGTTAGTTTAGAGGCATATGTCCCATGCACTTGTACTGGTGTATAAACTGTGGGGTTAGAGGCATATGTCCCATGCACTTGTACTGGTGTATAAACTGTGGGTTTAGAGGCATATGTCCCATGTACTTGTACTGGTGTATAAACTGTGGGTTTAGAGGCATATGTCCCATGTACTTGTACTGGTATATAAACTGTGGGGTTAGAGGCATATGTCCCATGCACTTGTACTGGTCTATAAACTGTGGGGTTAGAGGCATATGTCCCATGCACTTGTACTGGTGTATAAACTGTGGGTTTAGAGGCATATGTCCCATGTTACTTGTACTGGTCTATAAATTGTGGGGTTAGAGGCATATGTCCCATGCACTTGTACTGGTATATAAACTGTGGGGTTAGAGGCATATGTCCCATGCACTTGTACTGGTCTATAAACTGTTAGTTTAGAGGCATATGTCCCATGCACTTGTACTGGTGTATAAACTGTGGGTTTAGAGGCATATGTCCCATGTACTTGTACTGGTATATAAACTGTGGGGTTAGAGGCATATGTCCCATGCACTTGTACTGGTGTATAAACTGTGGGTTAGAGGCATATGTCCCATGTACTTGTACTGGTGTATAAACTGTGGGGTTAGAGGCATATGTCCCATGTACTTGTACTGGTTATAACTGTGGGTTTAGAGGCATATGTCCCATGTACTTGTACTGGTATATAAACTGTGGGGTTAGAGGCATATGTCCCATGCACTTGTACTGGTGTATAAACTGTGGGGTTAGAGGCATATGTCCCATGTACTTGTACTGGTGTATAAACTGTGGGGTTAGAGGCATATGTCCCATGCACTTGTACTGGTCTATGAACTGTTAGTTTAGAGGCATATGTCCCATGTACTTGTACTGGTTATAAACTGTGGGGTTAGAGGCATATGTCCCATGGATTTGTACTGGTGTATAAACTGTGGGGCTAGAGGCATATGTCCCATGTACTTGTACTGGTGTATAAACTGTGGGGTTAGAGGCATATGTCCCATGCACTTGTACTGGTCTATAAACTGTTAGTTTAGAGGCATATGTCCCATGCACTTGTACTGGTGTATAAACTGTGGGGTTAGAGGCATATGTCCCATGTACTTGTACTGGTGTATAAACTGTGGGGTTAGAGGCATATGTCCCATGCACTTGTACTGGTGTATAAACTGTGGGGTTAGAGGCATATGTCCCATGCACTTGTACTGGTCTATAAACTGTTAGTTTAGAGGCATATGTCCCATGCACTTGTACTGGTGTATAAACTGTGGGTTTAGAGGCATATGTCCCATGCACTTGTACTGGTCTATAAACTGTTAGTTTAGAGGCATATGTTCCATGTACTTGTCCTGGTATATAACCTGTGGGTTTAGAGGCATATGTCCCATGTACTTGTACTGGTATATAAACTGTGGGGTTAGAGGCATATGTCCCACGTACTTGTACTGGTGTATAACCTGTGGGGTTAGAGGCATATGTCCCATGTACTTGTACTGGTGTATAAACTGTGGGGTTAGAGGCATATGTCCCATGTACTTGTACTGGTGTATAAACTGTGGGGTTAGAGGCATATGTCCCATGTACTTGTACTGGTGTATAAACTGTGGGGTTAGAGGCATATGTCCCATGTACTTGTACTGGTGTATAAATTGTGGGGTTAGAGGCATATGTCCCATGCACTTGTACTGGTCTATAACCTGTGGGTTTAGAGGCATATGTCCCATGCACTTGTACTGGTCTATAAACTGTTAGTTTAGAGGCATATGCCCCATGCACTTGTACTGGTATATAACCTGTGGGTTTAGAGGCATATGTCCCATGCACTTGTACTGGTCTATAAACTGTTAGTTTAGAGGCATATGCCCCATGCACTTGTACTGGTGTATAACCTGTGGGGTTAGAGGCATATGTCCCATGTACTTGTACTGGTGTATAAACTGTGGGGTTAGAGGCATATGTCCCATGTACTTGTACTGGTATATAAACTGTGGGGTTAGAGGCATATGTCCCACGTACTTGTACTGGTGTATAACCTGTGGGTTTAGAGGCATATGTCCCATGTACTTGTACTGGTCTATAAATTGTGGGGTTAGAGGCATATGTCCCATGCACTTGTACTGGTATATAAACTGTGGGGTTAGAGGCATATGTCCCATGCACTTGTACTGGTCTATAAACTGTTAGTTTAGAGGCATATGTCCCATGCACTTGTACTGGTGTATAAACTGTGGGTTTAGAGGCATATGTCCCATGTACTTGTACTGGTATATATACTGTGGGGTTAGAGGCATATGTCCCATGCACTTGTACTGGTGTATAAACTGTGAGGTTAGAGGCATATTTCCCATGTACTTGTACTGGTGTATAAACTGTGGGGTTAGAGGCATATGTCCCATGTACTTGTACTGGTCTATAAACTGTTAGTTTAGAGGCATATGTCCCATGTACTTGTACTGGTATATAACCTGTGGGTTTAGAGGCATATGTCCTATGCACTTGTACTGGTCTATAAACTGTGGGTTTAGAGGCATATGTCCCAAGTACTTGTACTGGTGTATAAACTGTGGGGTTAGAGGCATATGTCCCATGTACTTGTACTGGTATATAAACCTGTGGGTTTAGAGGCATATGTCCCATGTACTTGTACTGGTCTATAAACTGTTGGGTTTAGAGGCATATGTCCCATGTCACTTGTACTGGTGTATAAACTTTGGGGTTAGAGGCATATGTCCCATGTACTTGTACTGGTGTATAAACTGTGGGGGTAGAGGCATATGTCCCATGCACTTGTACTGGTCTATGAACTGTTAGTTTAGAGGCATATGTCCCATGTACTTGTACTGGTGTATAAACTGTGGGGTTAGAGGCATATGTCCCATGGACTTGTACTGGTGTATAAACTGTGGGGTTAGAGGCATATGTCCCATGTACTTGTACTGGTGTATAGACTGTGGGTTTAGAGGCATATGTCCCATGCACTTGTACTGGTCTATGAACTGTTAGTTTAGAGGCATATGTCCCATGTACTTGTACTGGTGTATAAACTGTGGGGTTAGAGGCATATGTTCCCATGGATTTTACTGGTGTATAAACTGTGGGGCCTAGAGGCATATGGTCCCATGTACTTGTACTGGTGTATAAACTGTGGGGTTCGAGAGGCATATGTCCCCATGCACTTGTACTGGTCCTATAAACTGTTAGTTTAGAGGCATATGGTCCCATGCAACTTGGGGTTAGAGGCATATGTCCCATGTACTTGTACTGGTGTATAAACTGTGGGGTTAGAGGCATATGTCCCATGCACTTGTACTGGTGTATAAACTGTGGGGTTAGAGGCATATGTCCCATGCACTTGTACTGGTCTATAAACTGTTAGTTTAGAGGCATATGTCCCACGTACTTGTACTGGTGTATAACCTGTGGGGTTAGAGGCATATGTCCCATGTACTTGTACTGGTGTATAAACTGTGGGGTTAGAGGCATATGTCCCATGTACTTGTACTGGTGTATAACTGTGGGGTTAGAGGCCTATGTCCCATGTACTTGTACTGGTGTATAAACTGTGGGGTTAGAGGCATATGTCCCATGTACTTGTACTGTGTATAAATTGTGGGGTTAGAGGCATATGTCCCATGCACTTGTACTGGTCTATAACCTGTGGGTTTAGAGGCATATGTCCCATGCACTTGTACTGGTCTATAAACTGTTAGTTTAGAGGCATATGCCCCATGCACTTGTACTGGTATATAACCTGTGGGTTTAGAGGCATATGTCCCATGCACTTGTACTGGTCTATAAACTGTTAGTTTAGAGGCATATGCCCCATGCACTTGTACTAGTCTATAACCTGTGGGTTTAGAGGCATATTATCCCATGCACTTGTACTGGTCTATGAACTGTTAGTTTAGAGGCATATGCCCCATGCACTTGTACTGGTCTATGAACTGTTAGTTTAGAGGCATATGTCCCATGCACTTGTACTGGTCTATGAACTGTTAGTTTAGAGGCATATGTCCCATGTACTTGTACTGGTCTATAAACTGTGGGTATAGAGGCATATGTCCCATGCACTTGTACTGGTGTATAAACTGTGGGGTTAGAGGCATATGTCCCATGTACTTGTACTGGTGTATAAACTGTGGGGTTAGAGGCATATGTCCCATGTACTTGTACTGGTGTATAAACTGTGGGGTTTAGAGGCATATGTCCCATGCACTTTGTCAGAGTCTAGAATAGTGCATTGATGCAGTGACATCGTTACGCCCGCCAGGCGACTTAGTCCCCAGCAGGGATGCCGTAACTTCGTTACGCCGCCAGGCGAGTAGTAGGTACCTACCTGCGAGGTTGCTGGCTGACGAGACGGCCAGCGGTCAGGCAAGGACGACGCAAGACGCACGCATGCCTCGTGAAGCCACTTCAGGTGGGAGGCAAGTTGCGAGCTATAGGCAGACAGCTCTGGGACGTGGACTCGACTGGACGCATGATGAAGAGAAAGGCGTTGTGTGGTTTCTGTGCCTGAAAGTCGAGTGTCTGGACATCTTGAGAGATAGACTGTGAGCTGTATTGTGTATGTAAGTGTACTGAAGTGTAAAGTATATCTTGTAGTGATCATCGTACTGTATATGATCTGTAAATAAATCCATTGAACGTTGTGTCGTTGAGTCTCAAGTCAAATCACGTTGTACTTGTACTGTCTCACATGTGTTAGGTTAACGAGCCAGGTTTAAGACCCTGACATGTGTGAACGTGGTGGCATTCGTCCGGCTTTGAAATGAACGTGTTTATGTAATTAACATTTAAAACTAGAGTGTGTGAACTTAGAATTTTTGTCAAACTTTATGATACATGTAAATGTGATTGTTGAAGGCTCATTTTGATATATTACTACATTGTTTAAACATGGAGCCTAGTTGTAAACGTACAGTGCATACATATTGTTTGATCTTGTAACGTGTAAAACACTTGTGATTGTTGAACTTGTCACCGTTTTGACCTTGTCGACATTGTGATCTTGTCGCCATTGTGACCTTGTCGCCATCTTGTAAACTTGATGTCTATGTCCTTACTGAATGTCATCTTGATGTAAGTGATGTGTCATCAATGTTGTAGAGTGTTGAGATATATGTAGATTGTCTTTGTGAATTGAGTTGTGGAACGCAGAAAGTTTTGGGAAAGAAAGTGACGGTGTCTTGAAAAAAAAAAATTGTTGACTGACAAAATTACGACCTACAATTACACTCAACGCCATACAAACCTAATCAATACTTAGTGACAAGCAGGCACACCACATCAAATAGACGCTAATTTATTTCCTCCAAAACAAAGCAGGTTGTCCGTTCCATCTGAAACCTTGCCCGTAGAGGTCATTTGTGTTTTCGAAGTATCGACCCTACAGTTCCTAGCCCGATTTCCAACCGTTCTTCACCGCATCCAGGGCACTTGAGTATATTTTTCTTTTCATATACTTTAGGATGCAAATTTAGGCATGTATTGTCAATAGAACACAATTGTAAATTGCTTACTTTACTAACCACTTATAACAAATTGTGTGGCTGGTATTTCATTTGCATTTTCCATCATGTCTTCATTAAATGATTTCATCGATATGGGGTTAAAGTTTACAGTTAACAGGTGATGAGTTACAAAGTGGAGTGAGAAGAAATACTCTGAATACCTACTAGTACAGGAGAAAGCTAATGAACGCGAAGAAAGAGCAGCTGAAAGAGCTTTAAAGCAGGCAGAGACTGAAAGAGCTGCCAAGCAAGTAGAGGCAGAAACAGAATTAAAGAAGGCAGAAATAGTAGCTCAGAGTAAGAGAGAAGAACTGGAGTTACAGTTAAAGATGAAACAACTTGATACTGAGACTGCCATTAACAAAGAGTCTAAGAAATCTGAGAGACTGGAGAAAGAAAACCAGTACAAGAAATATCAAGGTATTGTACGTAATTATACCTCGGGTGACTGCATCGCAGCCTTTTACCCAAAATTTTGAAACTTTAATGGAACATTACCAGGTTCCACTGTCTGAATGGAATATTGTTTATATGAGGAGTTTATCAGGGGAGCCTCTTAAAGTCATTGAGACCATCCCCAAAGACCTCAGAAAAGACTACCATTATCTGAAATCAAAGATTATGGCACATTTTATGTTAGATGAGGCAGGTTACAGAGAACAATTCAGTAAGTTGAGCCCAAAACCGACTCAAACGTTCTCTGATTACCTCTGCTTAGTCCGAGATATATTTACCAAATGGACTTCAGCAGCTAAAATTGACAAAAATTATCAAAGATTAGAAGATCTGATTATCAGAGACAAAATAATTTCATCCATTCCATAAGCATTTTCAAAATTTTTGCAGGAGAATGAATGCACTAATGTAGATGAGATTGAGAGACGTGGTTCGGCTTATTACACAGCCAACAAACATTGTTTTGCCAGTGAAGCTACTGACATAAATTTTGTAGCATCGGCTAACTATGAGAAACCCTATAGTAGGCAGAAACCTCATAGGCCTACATCTTCGAGAAGTATAATCACTGTAATTATTGTAAACTTTCACACCATCAAGGTGAGATGTGCGACAAGAACCCCCGCATATAATACTTATCTACAAAACATGGTAAACAGACAAGATAAGGAGCGTAGATCCTTCAGAAATTTGCGTAAATGTTTCCTCTGTAAGGCGCACGGACATTATCGCCATGATTGTAAAGGTAGGCAAATGACCAACAAAGCAAATGCCGCCTTGTTTGACAGTTCATTGTCAGATGAAGAACCAATCAGAGAAACATCCTGTGAACTCAGCACAGGCTTTTGACATGTTAAGCAAATAAATGTACTGTTTGTAACACCTTCTTATGAAGATGGCATTTTAACATGCGGCCACTCCATTCCTATTGCAATGAAGAAGCTAATTTGGTAGTAGATTCCAAAGGCAGGATAAAATCCATCACGGATACGTGAATGGCAAGTCTGCTACAGTCCTTCGAGACACGGGGAGCTCACTGATTGGTCTAAAGAGAACGTTCATAATGGCCTACAGACTATACAGGCAGTGCACGTAACATGCAGAACAATTCTCAGGCAATATTGAAAATACCCACTAGCATGGGCATATATTGAAACACCTTTCCTCACTGGGAAGTAAAGTGCGCTGCATTAACAAACCCGGTGGTTGATATTATAATTGGAAATTTACCAGAGGTGAATGATAAACCTCATGACATAACATCTCTGTGTATTGATTATAGCATAACATCACCATCAAAGGTCATCATTAATAATGTTACACCACCTAATGAATGTATGGTAGCTAATGTAGCACTAAGATCTCATGACATCATTGATAACATTGTTTCATCACCATCTGATATCATTGAATGTGTGAACGCAGTAACTAGATCTACTGCTAGAGTGCAAGATGAAAGTAATCAAACTGAGGCTATACAAATGCTTAGCCCAGTATCACTACCTACTAACACCATGAAGGAAACGTTTGTAACAGCTCAAAAGGCTGACCCTTCATTGTCAAAATATTTTAATCTGATCGGCCAAAAGCCAAAGGTAACCAAAAATGCAAAATGGCATTTTGCTGTGAAAAATGATATCCTCACTAGGTATTATACCAGAGGTGACAACACAACAGAGCAAACTGTTTTGCCAACTAATTATCGTAAGCAAGCCTTACATCTTGCCCATGACATACCGCTTGCAGGGCATATGGCATACGCTAAGACCAGATCAAGATTATTGAAACAGTTTCATTGGCCCAAATTTTGCAATGACATTAAACTATATTGCAGAAGTTGTGACATCTGCCAGAAACTCGTAAAAAAGGTAAACACCCACAGGCAAAGTTACAAGTTACTGACTTAGCCAGTCGACCTTTGAGAAATTATCTGTCGACATAGTGGGCCCTCTCAATCATACAACAACTAGAGGGAATAAATATATTCTAACTGTCATTGATCAATGTAGCCGCTGGCCGGAAGCTATTCCGCTAAAGAACATAACTGCCAATGATATAATGGAAGTTTCTTCCATATATTTTCTCGGATAGGATTTCCAGACACTATCCAATCAGATATTGGCAAATAGGAGTAGACGAACAGAGCAGACATCTGACAGCATTTGCCACACCTTGGGGACTGTACGAATGGTGCAAACTTCCATTTGGGCTTGTCAATGCCCCAGCTACATTCGTACGTATGACACGACTTTTACTAGTAGATATACCTAACATAATTTGCTATATAGACGACATATGTGTTCACACAGAGACGATGACAGACCACATAAAGACATTAGAACAGACTTTTTAAAGCATTAGGACAGCACGGACTGACGGTAAAGCCCGCAAAAGTAACATAGCCTACCAGGAAATATCCCTTCTTGGGGACAAAATATCCAATGGCTTTGTCACGACAGACGATAACATTGGTACAAGAAACTAAAACCTTTATTCCGACTACCAAAAAAAAAAAAACAAAGTTGTTGGGGCTTATAAAAATTTTTACAGACAGTTCATCCCCGATTTTTCGAACTGACTGAAATATTTTTCTAACTTTCTAAAAAAAAGATAAACGGAGGAAAAATTTTAAGCAATGAATGCCTAAAATTTGCATTCCAAAAAGTATTAGCATGTTTTTTTGAAAAAAGCGTAAATAATCTTATCCTGAAATTGCCCAATCTTCATTTTCCTTTTAGATTGCGCACAGACGCGAGCTCCGTGGCGATTGGGCAGTCTTGTTGCAAGAGCACAATAACCTACTTCACCCTGTGTACTTCGTACCAGGAAAACTGAAAAACCCCGAGAACGGGCTTGGTCAATACCTCAGTTGGAAGCCCTAGCTTTAGTGGTGGGTATAACTAAATTGTCCCGATTTCCCTTTTAGGACGCCATTTCATTGTGGAGTCTGACAGCAGCCCGTTGCATTTATAAATTTAGGTGTACCTTCAAACCAGATGGTAGCGCGCTGGTCTCTTAAGCTCCAAGATTACAGCTTCGAGGGTTTGACATATCCCAGGGAGAAAACCAAAAACATTGCCGATCTTTTGTCCCGTTGTTTTGACCGACCCATAAAAACCAAAAAACCAAATTTTGAGTGCAGTTGGGAAAAATTTCACTCAGATCAACACAGCCCTCCATCAGTGAATATTTTTTCCCATTCACAAAAAAACTGTGTAAAGTCTACTATGTGATGTGAAGGGGGTTTCTCCCAATATATATATAGTGTTCTTATTTTACTAAATAATGTAGTGATTGTCGTGTTTTAATTGTGTATGTGGGGGTAAAAGCGAACTTTATTTAAATTTTATTTAGTACAAAACAAGAACAGTGCCAAAATTCGCTCAAAACTTACCGTAAGCGAACACCAATTTGACAGTGGTATCTCCGCGTTTTTGGGAAATTTCCAGTGATATTTTAAAACCCTGTGTGAAAGTGTGACCTAAACATTGACAGTACACACTGCAAATCAATCGAAATCCAGAAGGTTTTACAGTGAAAAATCCAACACATTAACTATTAGAACATTGTTTCATTCCGTGACTACATCAGCCCCGGGAAAAAGTGGTTTTTACAAGTTTCAACATCAGCTGTTTAGCGTTCGTGTGTACTTCCGGATTAGTTAGAAATTTAGAGCAAAATTAGCAGACGACAAAAAAAAGTTTAAAAAGCTTTTGACGATTCTAAAATCTTTTGGAAACAACAAGTTTAAATACACGAATTTGTGTTTATTAAAATTTTTTTATTATTAAAAAACTTAGAAAAATATCTTTTTTAATTTTTTCCCTAAATACCCCCTTTTTCGTTAGTATGAAAAAACATCAAGCGATGCCCTAAAAAATAGAAAATTATTGTAAAATATTATATTTCATAAATTTTTTAAGTTACTCCCTTCTATTTTTAAATTTTTATTACATCATTACACAAAGGGCTATAATTTGAAATGTATACGATTAGGGGTTGTATATAAATACCCTGTTTTTGCCAGATTGTTAACACCCCCATTAGCCTCTACTGGGCATGGCAGAGTGTTGCCCACATTGCAGACCAACACAAGAGCTCCTGGCCAAATAAGGTCAGGGTTTGAGCGTTTAATTTCGCCCAAAATAAAGCCGGATTTCGGTCTAGCCAGATGGTTCTTGTTTCCCAAAAACCCTATTTTTACGTGTTTTTTTTGGAGGCTGCGAGGTAGAAAGCTTGGAAGCTGGTACTACCGATCTGACTGGAAAAATGCAAATTTAGGTAATCAGCCATCGAGAGGATGAAGCTTGCCAAATGTTAAAGGTTTGAACACCCCATTTCGTTGAATAAACTTCCATTTTTTATATGTTTTTATGTCAAGATGTGTATTTTTATGTATTCTGATTTCCAATGTATATAACAACAGAAGGGTCGACTTGACAAGGTTAAAATATTAACAAATATGTACATATTTATACATGAAAGATGACCTCTTCATGAAGTTGCCCCGGGGGGGGGATGTCAGAGTCTAGAATAGTGCAGTGATGCAGTGACATCGTTACGCCCGCCAGGCGACTTATTCCCCAGCAGGGAAAGCCCTAACTTCGTTACGCCGCCAGGGGAGTAGTAGGTACCCAAAACCCGCGAGGTTGCGGCTGACGAGACGGCCAGCGGTCAGGCAAGGACCCACGCAAGACGCACGCATGCCTCTTTAAGCCACTTCAGGGGGGGAGGCAAGTTGCGAGCTATAGGCAGACAGCTCTGGGACGTGGACTCGACTGGACGGGATGATGAAGAAAGGCGTTGTGTGGTTTTTTGTGCCTGAAAGTCGAGGGTCTGGACATTTGAGAGATAGACTGTGAGCTGTATTGTGTATGTAAGTGTACTGAAGTGTAAAGTATATCTTGTAGTGATCATTTGTAAATGTATATGATCTGTAAAAAAATCCATTGAACGTTTTTGTCGTTTATTTTCAAGTCAAATCACGTGTACTTTACGTCTCACATGTGTTAGGTTAACGAGCCAGGTTTAAGACCCCGACACACTTGTACTGGTGTATAAACTGTGGGGTTAGAGGGGATATGTCCCATGCACTTGTACGTCTATAAACGTGGGGGTTTGGGCATATGTCCCATGCACTTGTTCCCGGTCTATAAAAATGTTAGTGTAGAGGCATATGTCCCATGTACTTGTACTGGTATATAAACCCGTGGGGTTAGAGGCTTGCCCATGCACCCTTTTACTGGTGTATAAAAATTTAGTTTGAGGGCATATGTCCCATGTACTTGTACTCTTATATAACCTGTGGGGTTTGAGGCATATGTCCATGCACTTGTACTGGTCTATAAACTGTTTGTTTTTTGAGGCAATTCCCATGTACTTGTACTGGTGTATAAACTCTGGGGTTTTGAGGCATATGTCCCATGCACTTGACTGGTGTTTTAAACTGTGGGGGGTTGAGGCATATGTCCCATGGGACTTGTACTGGTGTATAAACTGTGGGTTAGAGGCATATGTCCCATGTACTTTTACTGGTCTATAAAATGTGGGGTTTTGAGGCAAAGTCCCATGTACTTGTACTGGGGTTTTTAACCTGTGGGGTTAAGGCATATGTCCATGCCCTTGTACGGTCTATAAACTGTTAGTTTAGAGGATAGTCCCATTTTACTTGTACTGATGTATAAACTGTGGGGTTAGAGGCAATGTCCCATGCACTTGTACTGGTGTAATAAACTGTGGGGTTAGAGGCATTTATTCCATGCCACTTGTACTGGTGTATAAACTGTGGGGGGTTAGAGGATATGTCCCATGTACTTGTACTGGATTGTATAAACTGTTGGGGTTAGGACATATGTCCCATGTACTTGTAATGGTATATCACCTGTGGGGTTAGGGCATATTCCAATGCACTTGTACTGGTGTAAAAACTGTTAGTTTAGAGGCATATGTCCCATGTACTTGTACTGGTATATAACTGTTGGGGTTAGAGGCATATGTACCCCATGCACTTGTACTGGTGTATAAACTGTGGGGTTAGAGGCATATGTCCATGCACTGTACTGGTCTATAACCTGTGGGTTTAGAGGCATATGTCCCATGCACTTGTACTGGTCTATGAACTGTTAGTTTAGAGGCATATGCCCATGCACTTGTACTGGTCTATGAAACTGTTAGTGTAGAGGCAATATGTCCCATGCACGTACTGGCTTATGAACTTGTAGTTTAGAGGCATATGTCCCATGCACTTGTACTGGTCTATAAACTGTGGTTTTAGAGGCATATGCCCCATGCACTTGTACTGGTCTATAAACTGTGGTTTTAGAGGCACATGCCCCATGCACTTGTACTGGTCTATAAACTGTGGTTTTAGAGGCACATGCCCCATGCACTTGAAGGCGTGTAAACAAGAGTCCTTATTTTACTTTCATTATCATCATGTGCCAAGCCGATAAGCTTGGGTGGTAATATTTCGCCACCTCACACATTCATCATAGTTGAGTTTTTGTCTCAACTATACCACGTGGCCAAGCCATCCAGATATTTGCCTCTCTGCCTTCCCCTTGTTCTCTTCCCCTCAATCTTGCCAGTTGTTACCACGTTCTCTAATTTATTTCTTCTTATAACGTGCCCAAACTATTATGATTGTCTACATCTAATTTCTCTAATCGGTTTACGCTTTTCATTTATTTCTTGTAGAACTAGCTCATAGGTTTTCTGTCTGTTCGTGGCATTCTTTGCATTTTCCTCAGCAACCGCATTTCCAAAACCATTATATGTTTTTCTGCTTGTCTGCTCATTGTCCAAGTTTTACATCTATACAAAGGTACATGTTCTATGTAGCACTTCAACACTCTTCTTCTCGTTGCAGTTGATCTCTTTTTATTGGTCAGTATGTTTTCGATCCTGCAAAAGGCTACCTTTGCCATAGCGATTCTTGCTCTAATCTCTGCAAGACACTTCCCATCAGACGTATTGACCGTTCTGAGATCGTTGTACCGATTCGCTTTTTTAAGTACACATCATAGAAGACAATTCATTCATTCTGTAGCATTTCCTTTGCAGAATCTGGCTCCCATAAACAACCGTCCCGAAAACTTCTCGATCATAATAAGCAAGATTTACCGCGTCTGATACATCCATTTGGAGATCATCTGCCACAACCTGCATCATCTTCTCTTTGGCCTTCCTCTCTTCCCAGGCATATATGCCTCCATTATTGTTCTCTCCTAGGAATGTCGATATACGAAGCCCATAACCGGGCACTCTCACGAAGTTTATACTTCACCTCAACACCGCAAGGTACAAGAGGAACATGATGAGATGAGATTGTTCTCTCCAAACTTTCATGACGTTTCAAGTGACCAAGATATTTCATTTTTTTTATCGTCTTTAGTAGCCAACCGACTTCAATATTCAGATCTTGTAGTGTAGATGCATTTGTTCTTTTCTGTACATATTCAAAGGCATTTATGTGCTGTTCAGCTATGTTAGTAAGTGTCAAGGTCTCACAGGCGTATGTTGCAATGGGAAAGATGCATGCTCTTAAGAATCTTAATTGTTGTAGGTATGTCTGTCCCACGCCACAATCTATTCAATTGTTGTAGTTTTTTAAGAGCAATAGATAAGTACATATCAGAGGAGACAATAGACAACGGAAACAATGGACTGGTATACAAGTCAAATCTCTCGGGGAGTCTATCCGGGTACCTCGCCTTCTCGAATAGGGGCGAAAAACAGGAGGTCCCGTGTGCAAGATGTGCCTGCGCGCACAATCCCACAGAAGCTGGAAATCGTAAAAATTAGGCCTTTATGCTATTGCTCTGGCAACAGCATTAGAGAATAAAAGCTACCGACCAGTAAACAAAGCCCTTTGCCGTGGACGGATTCTGTCTCGGAGAAGTGAACCTTACATACACACATGCGTGCTGATGTCGGACACACTGACTTTTGAACTGCTTCCTAGACCAGATCTAATAAACAGATATCATTGACGGTTGACAATACGCTGATCTTGTCATACGAAAATGTCTGAGAAGTGTCCATGGCCTAGGTGGTTACGTGGCCTGCCTTGCGCTCCGAAGGTTGTGGGTTCGATTCTGGACTGCGTCGTTCGATTCGCGAGGGCAATTTCCTCGGAGATTCCTCCGGGTCGTCGCTAGAGCTACGGAGTTCGTGCTTTGTGCGACGCTTTCGAAAGGCCGCCCTGCTTGAACAGACCGAGCCATGTAGGGATAAAACAGGGTGCAATGAAGTCTATCGTTGTGCCTTGTAAACCTCTCTTTAGTACACAACAATGTGTGACGCATTTCCCTCGAAAGAGTTAGCGAAGAAGAAGGTATAAAAACAAGAGACTCCAAGCAGTTTCATCAAATTTAGTCGTCGTTTAGTTCAAGGATCAAGTGTGCTTGGAAGCTCGACCAGCCAGCAACACTGGAAGAGTATGATCACAAGCCAGGAAGTATTGTCGTTGTGGGATCTTGACCTACATCTGTCAATCGTCAACATTGTTTGAACGGTTCAACAACATTGTTATTTATTATAACAGAGGTCGACCAGGAGACGGGAGAACATGTGACAATAAATTGTCATAGACGTGAATAAAGACCAGGAGATTTATGACCAATTCACGACATAATAAACGTCAGCCCATGACCAAGTGTCGCGATGGCTCATGCCTGCATTGTGCGGCCTGTGTATGAGTGCGGTTCATCAATAAATACACGTGAATTGTTTGGCTCTCATAGAAGTTGATGAAGGAAGTAATGATTGATTGATTGATTGATTTAGGAATCGACATCACAGCATTCGGGGCATTCCCATAAGCGCTTCCGTCCCCATCCTCAGCAGCCAGCGAAGAGTTCCACCACCAATAGTACCAGTAGCAATCTGATTATATGTCTGTCTCGCGTTTCCTCTGAGCGTTGAGCGTCGGCCAGATCCCCTCGTCACTCCTCGCTGTCTCATTCTTGCCAGACCATGGTAATCCATTTGCTCCTCCGAGGTGTACACGTGCTCCCACAAGGCCGCAACCTCGTCTGCCTTGTCCAATCTGAGGTTTGCGTGAGTATCCGTTGTCCCATGTCTGGCTTATTGGTGTGCAGACTGGTGGTTCCTCGCCGTACAGGCAGACACTCTCCGACTTCGGAGGAATCGGAGATCCTACTGACTTTAGCCAGGATCCCGAAGGGACCTGTTGCTCAGGCCGCTCGACGAGGACGCGTCAATAGGTCTTGGCCAGTATATAACCCGGCCCTGGTGCCTTGGAAATACCTCTGCGTCCTTATGATTTAGTTTTATTATTGAGGCTATACTGGGTTAAGGATTCTCAATTGATTCACGCCAATAATAAGGCTCTTACAGCAATCTCAGCTCTTCTGTCTCTTTATACGTGATCACTGTCGTATATGATTAACACATCCTGCTCGATTTTATTATTTTCAAGCACCCTATGTCACTCCATCTCGATGGTCATGGTTCGAATGTGTTTAATGTGCGTAACAGTTTCCCTTGAAACTTTTATTGCGCTTTGACCTTGACTCGTTTCCCTTTCTTGGCATATCTCATTTACTATCGTGGTGATTCTATCATCATGAATCTTTTCCATTCACATACCGTTATTTCACATTCATTCTTGTTACAATATTGTAGCATTAGTCCATTAACATGGATGCTGAGCGTCAATAGCTGGGCCTTCAATTATACGTGAATGTAAATTTTGTAACATTCATGCACATCGACTGCCAGGCTTTGATTCTTAGCATTGCAAATTACACTTTTCTTTTCACTCACACTTTAAACTTTATACAAGGATAAAATCAAAACATTTTACTTTTATCTAATTAATAACGTTATAATTACAATGTTCACATTTACCGACTTTATGCGCTTGTACGGATAATGTTCCGACCCTGTAGAAATTATATACACGTAATTAAATCACACGTGTCCAATGTTCATTGTGTTGCCTCCTTGGTTCGATGTTGTTTCTTTCCACATTGAATTATTGTTGTTCTTTTCTCCATATACAGACATTGTTCCTTTTTTCTCGTATAATATAGTGAATATACACCATGTTTGGACAGTTTAAAAGTCAGTTGAATAAAATTAATGTACTTCACATTTGTAAAATCTGTGTTCACATGCCTTGATTATCATACCGTTGATGTTGACTATGGCTATAGTACGTCTGTTCATGAGTGTTTATTGAGTAGTTCGCAGGTTAGCTTCTCGTTTGCTTCACCCGACAACTGGAAAAGGATACTTGTAACTGTGTTGTTCTTGTCGTTGTTATTAATGTTAGAATGAGCTCCCCGTAAGGTAATTGTTTGGACTTGTTGCCGGAAAACTAGTGGCGGGTGCTGCAACTTAGATGTCGACTCTCGTTGTTCGGTCGATGAGAGTTTTGCGCTGATATATAAAATCGCGTAGGATCGTATCATAGCGCTGAAGTCGTACAGTAGATAAGGCAACTCTGATTTGATGAAAGGATACAAGGTACAATAACGTTACGAAGTTTTAAGACGGGGGGAGGGGTCGGGGGTTGAAAAATAAAATGGTGAGATTATTTTGAATGCTATCTCCAAACCTGCACTCGTATAGTTCTATTTGGACGTACATTTTCCAGTTCAAATAAGAATGGCATAAAATTAATACAGTTATTACATAGTGTATCGATTAATTTGTTGTGGATCTCTGTCAATAACTTTAGCATTTGTTGATTCATCCAATATAATACAGTCAACCTTGGATGTTGAATTAAACTGCGTAGCATAAACATGTCTTTGAGTTGATTTGCCATAGTGGTTATAAGTGGCAATAATAAGCTTTTATTCACAAGTACTGATGTTAGTACCACTGTTGGCTGGGTTGTCACCAGCAATATCATCAGTGTTAATCGCTGTCGACATGTGAGTAGTACTGTCAGTGACGTCATTAGTATTGCACTCAACAGGAGTAGTGTAAGTAGCATCACCCATTGTGTGCACTTGTGTCTGTGTGTAGTTGATAGCAAGTATAAAATATACCATGATGCATTACCGTATTTTCCAGTGTTTGTAAAATATTTTTCCCAGGGAAATTGTTTTTCCTGTGGACAAATACAAGTTTTTGTCCTTTCGTTTTGTGAGAGGGTGGCAGGGATGAATTTGTGTGGTATCTTTGTCTGTTTATCGTCTTTTTGGGCTTTTAATGTCGAGTTTGTTCCAGCGTATGATTGGATGTTAGTCTTACATCAGGTCTGGATTTCGGACTCTGGGTAGTCTGTTACATTGGGTAAATTTCCAATTATCTGTCGCAGCATGGGTTGTCCAGTACCGCGCAAGTCACTTTACCTGATAGGAATGGTGATCTTATAGTGGCACATGCCATAGGATATTTTTCTATTGTTCAAGCAAAAGTTCTACAATAGACATATTCGCCCAAGTAGTCTTTTTGATCTACTAGGGATTAGCGTAGGCCGATAAGGCTGGACCCTGTATCTCGTAAACACGTGCATAATGTATCATTAATATATCCATGATGGATTCTTAATTTGCCCACTGACAGTCTGGACGTATTATTTTTTTCTGGGGGTACCGTCTTTCATTGAGTCGTAAGGCTCAATTATATCAACAGAATTACTGTAATCACTTCTTTCCTGTTCATTAGTTGCATAGTAGGGTGTGAAGTCAGCTGGGTTGGACTCAGTAGGAGTTGATGTCAGTCTTACTTTGTATTTTTTTGGTTTGTTTCGGTAGGATGATATGTCTGGGTTGTCTTCAGTGTGTTTTTCTCTTTGAGATGTTTGCCCTGCCTGTTTTTCTTTCTGTGATGTTTATTTCTTTGTTTTTTTTTCTGGTATGGTTGTAATGTCTGTTGTTTTTTTTGGCTGGGATGTTTGCAATGTCTGTTTTTCTGGCTGGGATGTTATTAATATCGGTATTTTTGTCAGTTGTCATGTCTATGGCTGCATTTGCTTTTACTTTTAGTACTTGTTTTAACCATTCACATTCAAAGCGCCTGTGGCTCGACAAAAATGACATTTAGTTCTGTATTTCTTCTGATTTGTCTTTCCTAGTTTATGTGCTATGATAGTGTTCAGATATTCCTATAATTAGGATTTCTATCACACATTGCATCTACTGTGTGTGGAGTGCCACAATGTTTGCAAGGCATTGGTTTTGTTGTTGGTAGTTTGTTTTGAACATCAGTGGCTGAGGCTGCAGTTGCCCTTACTGTGCTGTTTTGTGGTGTGCCCTTACATATGTACTTATTTTTGTTATAATATTCGCAGCATTTACTTAGTAATTGTGTGATCGGTTCCTCGTCGTGCTCTTCTAAATAATGTGTGCACTGGGCTGGTAATGTTGCTATAAGTTTTTCTATCAGCAAGAGATCTATTATTGCTTGATTGTTATCTGTAGTTTTTATTTCGTTAATTAGCTCCTCGTAGATGGTTTTCACTTCTTCTGTATATTGTTTAATGTCTGATCTGGCTTTGGTTTCAAGTTTTTTAATTTTAATTTTAGAGTATCAAATTTGTCTGGATAGTGTGAGAATATTTTTGTTTTATAGTATTCATAGTCTTCTCTTGACATATCTGGTGTGATTTTCTTTAGTTCCTGATTCTTTATTGGTAAGAACTCCCTATACCATATATACCATCTAGTTTTTGGAATTTTGTTGTCGTTCATTGTCTGCTCAAAATCCTGTGTCCACTTGCGGATCAGGTAACCATGGTAACCATGGTTGTTCCTATTTTCATAGCATTGCCAACTTTCGCTGTAATTTTTCCGAGTTTCTTCAAAATACCGCTTCAACGTTTTATAATGCTCTATACACCAAGGTTTTATATGATCTGCACTCATTGCATATTCTAACCCTAATTCTTTGAGGTCGCCACATGAAGTAATTTTGGACATAAGTTTAACTTCTAATTCTTTAATTAATATATCAGTATAAAATATATATATATATCTCTTTGAGGTCAAATTCAATAGATCACAAATATAGCTTGTCTATTGCTTTAACATCATTTCATATGCTCATTAATATTCAAATATAACAATAATGATACAAGTAAAAAAAAAATAATGCAGATTTGGGTATTTAGCAATCAAAAATAATCAACTTAGCTTTATCTGCTGTTTTCTTGAGCGCTTGATGTACAGGGAAATAGTCTTCGTGATGAATACGGTTGTTCTCCTCTGGCTGCGTCGGTTGCTTGGTAGATCTGATTTCTACTGGGGAAAGAAATGATGTTATTTTCGTTCTATATTTGTTAACAGAACTATCTGGTCTGTCTGTGATTCTAATTCTCTAGTTGGAGCTGTGAACGAATATATTCATCTGTCTTATAGTTTACTACTATTACTTTACGTGTCGTTGTCTAAGTAAGTAGTATTATTTCATGTATTTTTAGGTGGGTTTATCGTCATTTGTCATGCCAAATGTCGAATGATGGGTTTTACTTCTGACACCATTTTACCTGTCAGAGACCTGTCTATCTTTCCACTCTTGCTCACTGGGCTCGGACAGGCAATTTATAATATTAAGTGCGTTCACACACAACAGTAACAATGACCGCACTAGGAAACTAACAGGAAATGTTTCCTGTACAAACTTTATTACATTGTAACGTGTATAATAGCAAACTGGCCACACGTTTATTCACGACACATTTCACATCCCCACAATCCACGCTTACGGTCGGGAAATCATTCTCACGGACGGCCAAACACTCGGTCCGTCTACATAGAAGATATTTACACAATATCGCACTCCTCACTATCATTCATCACAATCTCCTGCCTCGCACATGTATCACAGCTAGTTCACTACTAGAACACAGGCACACACACTCCCGTCGCAACTATCCGTCTGTCGTGTGTGTAAAGAATGAATGTCGTATTAGTTACTTGTTCTTCTTTACCACTTTAGTGTCATCCCTGGAGTGAGGAGAATCAACACCCACATTTGTTTTAATTCAATATCTCTATTCTGGAGAAATCCAGCAAACTCCGTCCACACACTCCCTCAATCTGAAGACATCTTCCTCTCACTCTTACTCACCCCTGGATCATGCCCCCTCTCATTCTTCCCCAACATAACATACTTGACAACTCTCGCTTCAACAAATAAAAACAAGAAATTTATAAAGCAAAGAGTATATGTAGGAGAAGTGTATGTGTGTATAAGGTGTAGAATGTGTGACGTGTATTCTAAATCGTCTATAGACTCAGATCAGTGTTCAAGAGGATATTCATTCTCATCCCTGTGCTGAAGACACACCAGCACCATGTATCCCATACAGGTAGCCTCACCCAGGTGATGCTCCTCCGGTCACGTGAAGACTTCCTCCGTTGTCTCTGGAACCACTAGGATGCTTGGACACCCCTGGCAAACACTGTCTAATTAGAGTCTGATCCACACTATGAACTTCCTCGGTTATTTAACGGATTGTTAATCAGGAAATTCTAATCCTATTGTCACTGTTAGTGGAGAAATCTTAATGGATCTAGAGTCACTGGTTCTAAAGATTCCTCATATTAACACCACAATCTAACTGTTCTGGGTATCAGTATAAATTATGCAATGTTCTGACTGTTCATTGATACATCTATCACTTGGCTAAACCTCAATCTCGTCAACATGTCCTGCTCAGCAGAAGCCAGGTTCCCGCAAACCAACTTGGGTATAAGCCCTATGTAGCGGCCTCTCAGCAACCTCTGTCTTCAGATGCTGAGCCATCATTGTATAAAACTTTGAAACTGCTTTTTCGTAATAAATCATCTCACACTCAAGTGGAACACTCAAGGGGAACTGTAAATGGAACCTGTAGAGTAGATAACATCATGGTGAGGGCAACTCAGTCCTGGCCAGAATTAGGTAAGTGTAGGTATACCAGTGTATAATAACACGAAGGCATGTTGTTTTCTTGTTGATATAACGTTTATTTCTGTAAGATGACAAAGCTTCGATGTTCTCCTCCTCTCCAGACAAAGGCCGGATCTTAACTCCCCTTGCCAACCCAATACGTCACGATCGAGCATCTCTCACCCTTTCACTCTCGATGCTCAATCGTGCTGTATCTGTTTCCCGCTAGATTCTAATAATACCCCAGTACTCCTCCCTTACTGTTACACCTCCCCATGTTGAATAAAGAATTTTCCTTTATAAGGAAAACTCTTTACTCCTAATTCCCATACTCCATTCCCTCTTTATCTTCTAATCTTCCCTAAAATCAAGTTTGAGTAAATAATATATCTTTTAACTCTTCTCCCAGTGATCTGGTCTGCTAATAATAACCCCCCCCCCCCCCATATACTTCTTCTTCGACTTTTATTTATATAAGACCACGTATGGTAACCCTGTTAATCCAAACAGTCCTTCTTTCCTTATTTCCCCAAAATTATATAGTTATCTACTACATAATTCTTCATTTCTGGTTCTTTCTTGTTTCCTGTATCAAATATACATATTATAAGAACAGCTCATAAATTATTTATCGAAATCTTTGATCTTATAAAATTTCTCATTCTTTACTATTCTGGTTCTTTCTTGGCTCATCCAGTTTCCTGTATCAAATATACATATTATAAGAACAGCTCATAGATTCTTTATCGAAATTTTTGACCTTATACAATTTCTCATTCTTTCAAACCCCAGGACGTACAAAAACAATGTAGTTAGAAAAAGCAAAGAAGCGGTGCGCACCTAGTAAGAAACATAAAGAATGAATACACGACATGACCACATGGACATACAGTAAATGTACATTTAAGACACTCACCCTTTACCTCCCTTGCCAATAAAAAATTTTGTAAAATAATTTTTTTAAAACACCTTAAGAAATATATCATTGTTCGTTATAAAACAATTTGGCATAAGTTTTCATAAACCTTCTATATTTCACATTGACATTGCCAACCACAATTCTGTTCCTCTTTCTTTATCTCACCTTTTTACCATGAGCCCATGTTCATATTTTATGAACACCTTTAATATAATTAAAGCTGGTATTTCACAGCACCTATATCTTGCCCCCGTACATCCCATCCTGCTATTTTATAAATACAGTGACGTGTGTGCAAGCCCTGGATACGTCTATCGATTCGTGTACACACGTTCACCAACTATGGTTTCCCACTAGTTAATGAATGCGTAGCATTCCTTAACTATTTACTCTTAAGTTTCCCCCTACCTTATATCAGTGGACAAATTAGTTTTTATCAACTCTTTTCTGAACGAAAAACCTTTAGCAAAACCTCATTCATTTGAAACTTAAACTTACTTAACTAACTTTATAACCATGTAACTCAATATACCAAACCCTTTATGTAATCGAAATAAAATGAACACATCCTCCAAATTAATCTAGAAGAAAAAAACACATTTTTAAAATGACATAACATGCATGTTATCAAATCAGAATAAAATATTCTATTCTACCTATCACTATTGGACACTTTTACGGACCAATAGTTTTTATCAACTCAAATTCTAGGAACACAATCACCCTATTCTAAATCAATTAATCAAACATTAACAATCATTTTTCAAGATCAAATCAAGAAAACAAAATGAGGCATTACAACTTAGGCTCAATAAAACAACCAAACAATAGCCATCATATCATATATGACTCATGACTCAAAACAATTATAACTCTCTTAATATTACTACGTATAGTGGCCCCCCAACATTGGTCTCTCATACTAATTATTTTTATGTCCGAGAAGACTAAACATTCCATCTGTATATCTGTTAACTACAGACCAACCAGAAATAAATCAGTAATCAGTAATCAACATTTACTATACCTTCTCCCCTCATAACATAACATCCAAAATATCCTCTTAAGTAAGCACTGTAAACTACATGTTGAATCCTTTTTTTTTCTATTTGTAATGTGGCCACTAATCCAATATTGACTCAATGTAGATCCTTACAGTTCTAAATCCTGAAACTTATAACTTGCTATCTGCAGTACTTTCAATTTATCTATCTCCTACGTTTCCACTTCCTCAACAACTCCAAGTTTCTCTGAATAAGTGCTAACTCTACATCAATATCCTCTTCTTCGTACAACCTACTAGTTTCCTCCATACTACTACTTGACTCTGACTTTTCATCCATTTCTTCTTCTTCGTCTGTATGTCTCTCTTTAGCTGCCGCTAATCTCTTCCGTTCAACATCCAACCTAATTTGTCGATCACTCTTTCTTAAGGATCTTTCCAGTAGAGGTATATCGTCTCCGCTTGTTGAACAATCTCTAATTCTCCTCTGTCTTTTCACTTCTTTATCTCTTTGACTGTCCATTCTTCTTTTCGTTGCTTGCCTAGTATTTTTAAATGGAGCACCTGTGTCTTCTTCCATACTATCACAATGAGTTTCATTTGGCCCTTCTTCTTCCATTCTTTTCGGAATTGTCTGTTCTTGAGTATCTTCGTAACTTGGATTTGCTAGCAACTGATTTTGTTCTGGTTCTGGGGTTACTGTAGCTTTTCTAAGATCTGGGGTTACTGTAGCTCCTCTAACAACCTGTTCATCCAAAAATTTCGCATCCGAATAATAATTATTATTATAATTATTATTTTCTATCTCATCTTCATCTCTTCTTAAGTGTTCAACGTGTGCCCTTGCTATATGTGCTGTGACCTGGTTCTTTATAATATACGATACCTTACCTAGTTTTTCCAAAACGTAATAACCTGGAATCCAACGAGCATCAAACTTAGAGTTTCTTCTATGCTTCTTGTAATAAACTCTATCACCTACCTTAAACTCCTGTAATTTTGTATTTACATTTTTGTACTTTTTCTGTCTTTCCCTAGCTTTAATTATATTATTCCTTAACCTCACATGTGCTTTATGCATTTCTTGTATTATGGTCTCTTGAAATTCTTCACCCATATATTTCCGTCTAGGTTTTAATAAATTATCTATAGGTAATATTGGTTCTCTCCCGTGTATTAAATAAAATGGCGAAAAACCCGTGCTCTCATTTTGATTTGTACGAATAGCGCTAAGAGCAGGTCCCAAAAATAGATCCCAATCTTTTTCATGTTCATCAATAATCTTTGCCATAATGTCGTATAACGTCCGATGTTGACGCTCGTTTTTCGCATTTGAAGAAGGTCTATAAAATGAGGTCTTTATATGTCTTATGTTTAAATCTTTTAATAACTTTTCGAATTTTTTATTTACAAATTCTCTACCATTATCTGTAAGTATACTTTGTGGGCAACTAAACCTTGGTACGAACTCTTGTAAAAAAATATTAATGACAGTATCCGCGCTCTTATCTGGAATTGCATAAACCTCTGGCTAAAGACTGTAGACGTCTACTATATGAATTAAATACACATTTCCTGACAATGTCCTGGGGTGTGGACCCGATATATCTAAACTAATCTTTTGCATTGGGAACTGAGGAATATCTGTGTCTTGTAAGGGAGACTTTATTGTGTTCATGTTCCTTAATCTGCACTTTTCACACGTATCTACATATTTGCATGCAGATTTAAACAAGTTTGGCCAATAATATTTACTTGTAAGTGCTTTCACCAGTTTGTCTCTACCGAGATGTCCATTTTCATCGTGATATGCTTTTAAAAGTTCATTTTCCAAATGCCTTGGAACATATTTCCTTAGCTGTTCGTTCCTTTCACACATATAATATAACTGTCCATCCTCTTGTAAAACCAAATAATTCTTTTTATATTTGTTATCTTCTGTTTCTCGTAACTTTTCTTTTATTTGTATTACTCTTGGGTCCAAATCTTGCTCTTCTTTCATATTGAATTGTGCTAACTGTAGGTCTTCTTCCCTCTGTTCAGACTCTTGATCCGATGGTAGACTATCAAATTCTTCCCTATTTATTATAGCAGAATCTAGAATATTTACTTGCCAATTTCGGTCGTCTATCTCTGGTTCAGCTGCTTCCTCTTCTGTATCTTCTGATGACTGTGAATATGGAATTCTAGACAATAAATCGGCGCATGTATTTATCCTACCTGGTATGTACTCAATTACCGCGTTGTACCCCTGTAGATTCAATGCCCACGTCTGTATTTTCCTGTTCTGCACTGGAGCTTCTAGAAAAGACTTTAAAGGCATGTGGTCAGTTCTAATAACAAAATTTGCGTTATGTAAGTAGTAATTAAGTTTTTGAAGAGCGTAATGAATCGCGTAAGCCTCCTTCTCAATAGTCGTCCATTTCCTTTGTGATTTACTAAGTTTATGCGACAAGAAGTAGATAGGCCTTTCATTTTTAACGCCTGGTATTCCAGACTCTTTTCCTTCATATGGTTGCACCAAACATGCTCCTACTGCATTGTCCGAAGCATCTGTGTACAGTATTAACTGTTTGTTTAAGTCTGGATGCGTCAACAGTGGTACCAGTGTTAAGCTGTTTTTTAAATACTCGAACGCTTTTGACATTCATCATCCCACTTAAACCTAGCGTACTTGCCTGTTAAGTTTGTAATAGGTTCAGCTATCCTTGAAAACGCTGGAATAAATCGCCTATAATACGCACATGTTCCTATAAAAGCACGTACTTCCTTAACGTTAGTTGGAGCAGGTAACTCTTTAATAATCTTTATTTTGTCCTGGTCTGGTTTAATACCTTCTCTATTTATAATATACCCCAAATATTTTGTTTCTGTCTTTAAAAATTGGCATTTACTAAGCTTTAACTTTACATCATGCTTTCTTAACCTGTCAAATACTAGTCTAATATGTTTCAAATGATCCTCTACATTTCCTTTTGTATAAATCAATATATCATCAATATAGGCAAGAGCGAACTTTTGCATACCTTCTAGAACTTCATTTATTAAGAGCATATAGTGAGAGGGCGCCGTTTTGACGCCAAAAGGCATTCGTAAGAATTCGTACGAGCCCATATGGGTACAAAAGGCACTCTTCTTTTGCGCGTCCTTCGACATTGGAATACACCAAAATCCTGACCTTGCGTCCAGCGTTGTGAAATATGTAGAGCCATTAAGCAGCCCCAAAATATCATCAATTACCGGCAGTGGGTACGCTACATTCTTGGTGATTTTGTTCAACGCCCTGTAGTCACAGCAGAAGCGACTCGAACCATCAGGCTTGGCCACAATTACCACCGGAGATGACCATTCTGACTTCGACCTTTTTAATATTCCTGCTTTCAGCATCTCCTCTATTGCCTTTTCCACGATTTCTCTATTTCTTAATGGAGTTCTATATGGTTTTAAACTTATTGGTGGATGATCTCCCGTGTCTATTTCCATTGTAACTGTTCGCGTCTTTCCCAATTCTAAATCATTAACCGCAAACACATCCTGATTTTGCTTTATAAATTGTTCTAATACTTCCTTATTTTCTGGCAGAGCTTTTAACTGTGACAACAATTCTTGTTCCCTTGTTATTTTATCTAGTGAACATATTTGGGCTTTATTTCTTCTAGATGGATGGATCAATTCATCCATTTTGACGTTCACTCTTCTTCTGTGTCCGCGTCTGTCATTTCCCCTTTCACTAGAAGTTTCCAAATAACTTGTTCCCGACACTTCTGCTCTATCTGTTGCCAAAGTTGCCAATATGTCACTAATGTTATGATCTAATTTGGCTATCACACATCCTCTGTATAACTTGATTTCTCTACCTGTGTTGTTGATAACCATTACTGGAAAGGTTAAGTGTTTATCCAACTCCATTACTCCATCTGGAACCTCCAAACCAGGCTCATCAATTATTTCCTCTTGTAACTCAGTGATTCTGACTGTGTTTCCTTCCACATAATATGGGTTTCTCTTCAGCTTTGCTTGTATCAAATTAACCGACTGTGGTTTTAACGTCGTTGTCATTTTAACTCTAACTAGTGCTGATATATGCATGTCCTCTTCCATATCTATATAGACGTCCCTGAATTTTAACTTATGTAAATCATAAAAAAGTCTTATTCCATTTTTTATCAAAAAATCTCTTCCTATTAACATATTTCTATTTAAACCCCTCACTGCATGAAAAAGGTGTCTTATGTTGATCCCTCCTAACTTAAAATTTATCATTGTTTGTCCAATTACTTGTAAATTCTGTCCAGTAACAGAGTGTAAATTATTATTACACTTAAATACTCTACAATTTCTTACTATTTTGTATAAAAAACTTTCTTTTACTACACTAACTTGAGCTCCCGAATCTATTAATGTACGAACTCTATACTTCCCTATTTCTAATATACAAGAGCTATAATCTGTTTTATCTTCTATAAATTTCTTGACTTCATCTAGTTGAAAATATTCTCTGTTCGACCTATTATACCTGTTATTAACATATTCTCTAACCCTTGGGACCCTATTATTTACCCTCCTATCATAGGTCCTGTCTAATAGGTAGGGCGCCGATTTTCCTGTGTTCTTGTACCTGTAAAATTCCTGTGTCCATCAACAACATTCCTACTCACCCTATTATTATCATGTCTACCCTGTGTATTCGACTGGACACGCCTGTTATTACAAAAACGAGAAACATGTCCCCGTTGACCACAAACCCAACAGACAATATTTGTGTTATTTGTGTTTCCCACTGTCTCACTTGTAGGGTATCTCACATTTCTTCTTTCAACATAATCGCTCCTATTTCTACCTTGTAACGTTTGTATACCGCCTCTCCTATTCCATCCGAATCTTGTTTGTCCTATTTCCATGGGTTCCTCAACTCTGTCGTCTCGACTACTTCCCACTTCTCTTCCTGTTCTTAATCTAAACCTACGTCTCAAATTTTCCTCTTGTACCGCGATATCCACCGCTTGTGATAACCTCTCAGGGTTGTCCCTCATCAACTTAAGTTTCAAACCATCAGATTTTATGCCATCTACAAAAATCCCTACTAACATCCTTTCCACCTCCTCCCCTCGTACATTCTGTCCTAAGAATGCTTCTTCAGCCAGGTTAATCAACCTATCGCTAAACAATTGTACCGTCTCTCCGTTATTTTGTTTAGCCTGCCTCAACACCGAAAATGCATGTTGTGGATCCGTTATTTCTGCATATTTCCTTGCTAGGTCTTCTTTGAACTGTTCCCACGTCTCATCTACTCTAGCCTCTAATTTTCTTCTTATATGATCCGAAACCGGTTCCGTTGCCGTCTGATAAGCTAGTCTCATTTTTTCTTCATCTGTTGCTGAGATCAAATAGGCATATTTTTCTATGGAAGTGACCCATCTTTTAAAGTCTCTGGCCTGTCCGCTAAATTTCACAATTTCTGTTGCCATACCTTGTTGTTTAATCACCATATTAAGTCGGCCTACTGCTGTTCCCACGCCTGTCAAAACCTGTGCTAAGGTGTCCTGTTCCGCCATGCTGAAAAATACTGAAACAAAGCAAGCAAAGAACCACACAATTTCAATTTCTTAATTTAAAGAAGACACTCACTTATTATAGACAACCACAGTTATTTTCTGGGTTTAAGTATCACACAATTTTAACTTCTTAATTTAAAGAATTCACTCACTTATTATAGAAAACCAGAGTTATTTTCTGGGGTTTAAATATCACACAATTTTAGCTTCTTAATTTAAAGAATTCACTCACTTATTATAGAAAACCAGAGTTAGTTTCTTTTTGGTTCCTGACTCAAGCTCGTACCTTCTTCCACTCGGCGTCAGATTTCGTTCGATCACCAGGAGCCTGTTTCAGCTGAAAATCAGTCGCAGAGTTCAGGTAGTCCGTCTCTTCCCCCAGGTAATTACGTCACTTCTCTAGGGATGCCGGGATTATCTTCAACCCCTGGTCGGGTCCCGACCAGCTTTTTAGTCTTTGCTTTCACCCCGGGTGGGGTACATCATCGACGTCTTGAGATAACAATAACGTAAGTGGCTGGCGATTTGAAATTATCGAAATTCAGGTTATGGTAACTTTTTAAAACTCCATAGTTCAGATCGCGGTTATGGGAAACCCTTCGATAACTCTGAAGGCTGAAGTTCAGACTACAACCATGACCATCTCCCGGCCAAGGTCAAAGTTCAGACAAGGTCTCTGGAAAGCCCTTTTTATGACGTAAAATTTCCAACCACGGCTCTGGGAAGCCCTTTTTATGACGTAAAAGTTCTATAATTTTACATGATTGAGAAATTATTTGCTCAGGGTTATCACAGCCTTCGAGCCTCTTTCTTTGCTGATTATTGACCTGATCCTTTCACTGGAACAACAACAAGCGTCTCCCGACCTTGATAAAGCTGATTTGAGAAAACGTTAAATACCTTCTGGTTTAGGCATTCTTTGAAGGTTTCTTTCACTGGAACAACAACAAGCGTCTCCCGACCTTGATAAAGCTGATTTGAGAAAACGTTAAATACCTTCTGGTTTAGGCATTCTTTGAAGGTTTCTTAGTACTTCGCGTGGTAGCCGGGACAGCCCAACTCAGCAATCCTGGTCAAGTGGCAGCATTTCGCATCATATACCAGTGTATAATAACACGAAGGCATGTTGTTTTCTTGTTGATATAACGTTTATTTCTGTAAGATGACAAAGCTTCGATGTTCTCCTCCTCTCCAGACAAAGGCCGGATCTTAACTCCCCTTGCCAACCCAATACGTCACGATCGAGCATCTCTCACCCTTTCACTCTCGATGCTCAATCGTGCTGTATCTGTTTCCCGCTAGATTCTAATAATACCCCAGTACTCCTCCCTTACTGTTACATAGGCCAATAACAGCACTCAGATCTATAACAGAGATCCGATCTCTGTCATACGGCCAAATAACTCAATCATACGATCTGAGACATGGCAACACCAGGAAAGAATAAAGGAACGGGTAGAAACCCAGCAGGTGCCCTACTGGAAGATCCTACCATTACACATACCTCTTCTCCCTCTCAACCATCCTTAATCTCTCTAATTATTATTCCACTACATTGTCCTCAACTTCCTGAGTAAAATGATATCTCACATAAGCTAGTTGAAGCCACACAATAGAATACTAGTGCCGACGCTCCTATGATACTTTCTAGCACCGCACTTATAGAACATTCTATCACTAATCATAATATCACTGCACAGTACTGCACTCTATTCCTAATCATACTCTTAAGTTAGATATAATTAATTGCCTACCATATGTCTATTCCTGTTGTTACTCGAGAAACTAGGCAATCCGATTGGATCTATGTCCGCGGATAACTATCACTACTTAGACAGCCCAGTCACTCTAATATAACACAACTCGGAATAATCCCCAATCCTAACACTTCAGAATGTTTTTCTCGACTCCCTCCACCTGTTTACCGCACTGGGTTTTATATGGGTGCTTGAGTGAGTCACCAGAAAGTCCAGACGCCAATCAGTCCAGAATTTGGCTTTGTCCTCCTGTTTACAGACTAACCAGAGTCAATTAGCTGTCAAGTTTCCTTTTCATCTGGGGAGTTCTTTGTCTCATCCAACAAATATCCTGGTTGTCTGTAAGCCAGAGACCTTTCTCCCATTACAGAATCCTTCTGACCTCTAGCAGACATCTGTCCATTACTTTCAACGGCCAACTCCCGTTTTGTAGACAAATGTTGCCAGTACACACCTCTCGAACAACATCCTGTCATCAAACTGTCGACTTGTGTAGACAACGCGACGTGACTCCCTTTGATCTCATACACCCTGTCGACCAGGTGCAGAGAATCTGTACCGACGTATTTTCCTCAGTTTGTTCACCATCAAAGAGTCAATTGTGTTAGCAAAATAATGTCGGGTTTGGTTATCATCGGTCGCAACTAACAAGTTTATTTATCCTGTGACACCGTCAAACACTATCGTTCTATCGTTCTATTGTCCAGCTCCTCCTACTCTGAATACGTCCGTCTCTGTCTGTCCTCTCACAGACACTGCTCCGTTCTCTCTCCACCCTTCCTCAGTCACGTGGCTCTGACCAACCACGGGCTTCTTGCCTGACCTTCAGTAAGTCAAGCCGTGGCGTCTCCGTACTGCGTCGTACCCTGCTGTCCTTGACCCCGACTAAAGTCTGTGGTCACTTATGACCTGTTGTCTATTAACTAGCTGTCACACTATCACTTCTTACATACACAGGACCCTGACACCCACACATATCTCCGCTAACGGCTATTAACGGTTATTGGAGTCACGTTGGTCTAGTGTTAGCACTCTTGCCTGCCAAGACAGTAGTCCGGGTTCAATGTACGGGCTGTATGATTGCTTTCCCAGTATGCACGGCTTTGGGGTCTACCGAGTCTCATAAAAATTGGTACCTGACAATTGCGGAATTTTTCTGGGAACTGTCTGAAAAGGAAATGCGCTGAGGTGCGAATTGGCCATCCTACTCAGTTAATGAGTATGAGTTAAACTAGAGTTTGTGAAAACCTGAAACTGTTTTATTTACGGCTATCACTATATGAACTCCATGACTGTCCAAACTACAACATATCCAGGCGAACCTTCAGGCCTAGAGAGACAACAGTGGAAGATAAACTCTATGGACCACTGAGTGAACTAAAAAGACTTAGATTCACACAAGAGACAACAATGCAGTTATAGACATATTTCAAGCGAACGAAAGAAGAAGAAGAAAAACTATATGAAAGTTGAGTATATCGTTAGAATTGGTACTTTTCGCTGGCTGATGTAGATGAGGACGTGGCACGCATGGCAATGTCTCGAGTGCTGTGATATCGATTCTCAACTCACCTCAACTCAACTCAACTCAAAGCTGCAACAGTCTCGAAACTGGACACTAGACAATGTTTTTTCTCTGGAGAAAACAGGGCGGCGTGAACCGGAGCTAGTCACTTCATACCACGTCATTATTTTATAACCTAGTATATGTGAAAATAGGAGTCGAGTTAGCGGAGTGGCTAGCACACTTGCCTGTCGGCCTGGTAGTTATGTGTTCGAATCCTCTTCAGAACGTTGATGTTTGTTTTTCAGTGATCTGTTCTTCCACGTGTATGAATAGTTCAAAAATATTCAGCGAGCACCATATACCCGCTATGATTCATCACGCGAAAAGTGGCCCTTTTCTAATCTTATGTTACTGTCAGAGCCTAAGTGTGCAGCAACATCGTTACGGCCCCCGGCGGACAAGAGTTGTCGGCTGGCGAGATTCTTACCTGACAGCGCGACCAGCGCTGACGAGAGACGCACGCAAAGCCACGTGACCCCACGAGAGGCAGTGGGCAGTGTGTGTTAATCTCAGACCAAGCTGGGACTGGACATCTGAACGGACGTGTGTGTCGAGAGCAAGGCGTTTTGTGTGAATCTCCGTGGTTGTGAGCTGAACGACTGATATCGTGAGCGTTAGACCTATGAGCTGTTTTGTGGTTGTGAGTTATCTGTTGTACATTGCTGTAACTATTGTTATGTATTTAATGTGGTAATAAATCCATAGAACTTGTTGCTGTGTCTTACGTCGAATTACGTTTGTACTTGTACTGTCTCACATGTGTTAGCCAACGAGCCTAATAGAAGATCCTGACATGTGTGGACGTGGGTTGCTCGTCATTATTTAAGAACCTAATATATTTAGACGTGTGTTGTTCGTCTTTGTGATTTAAAACTATAATTCTTGTACTTGTAAAATTTGTCAAGGTTATAGTGATGTACATGTGATCGGAAAAGTCTCAGTGTGATCCATTGCTACATTGTCTAAATATGTTTAATATCATTAGTAAATGTACAGTACATATTGTTTGATCCTGTAAACGTGTAAAACATTTGTAATTCGTAAAACTTGTCACCGTTTGACCTTGTCAACCTTGTGATTTTGCCACCATTTTGACCTTGTCGCCATCTTGTAAACTTGATGTCTTTGTCCTTACTGAATGTCATCTTGGATTTATTACCACATTAAATACATAACAATAGTTACAGCAATGTACAACAGATAACTCACAACCACAAAACAGCTCATAGGTCTAACGCTCACGATATCAGTCGTTCAGCTCACAACCACGGAGATTCACACAAAACGCCTTGCTCTCGACACACACGTCCGTTCAGATGTCCAGTCCCAGCTTGGTCTGAGATTAACACACACTGCCCACTGCCTCTCGTGGGGTCACGTGGCTTTGCGTGCGTCTCTCGTCAGCGCTGGTCGCGCTGTCAGGTAAGAATCTCGCCAGCCGACAACTCTTGTCCGCCGGGGGCCGTAACGATGTTGCTGCACACTTAGGCTCTGACAGTTACCTTACTTATATATGTGAACATCTGACACCATAGAGCATCATATGTGATGAGATTATCAGTGAGTTGTCGAGTGAGTGTGAATGCAGACGGTCCTCCATTGAAAGGGCCTAGAGCAAGAGTAAAACTCAAACAACAGACAAATATTTGAGTCTGTCAAGTATGTGTTTTCCGTATGCAGTTGTGATGCACGGACGACCAACATTGTGACATCACAAAAGAAACAACAGCTTCATCTACGCTGTGTTATAAAGATAATGAACAGATATACAATAGGAGACCAGAAGAACATATTACACTAGTTTAGTTTAGTTTAGGTTAGGTTAGTTTAGTTTAGTTTAGTTTAGTTTAGTTTAGTTTAGTCGATGGATCAACATGACGGCACACGGGTGTAACCCATAAGTGCTCCGTTTTCCTCCTAACTCAAACCTGAGTCTAGAGAAACTCAGCTCAGTGCACGAACTCCGTAGCACCGGCGAGTTCCTGAAATACTTTGGGCGGATTTTTAACTCGAAATTTTGCCCGGGCAGCGCAGTTAGGCTACTCTTTTTCGATTTACAACTGCCAAGGGATTTTTTTACGTGCGAGAACACATTACACAATCCTGACAACCTCCCACTATACATCATGGCAACTCACAGCTTTAGAAGACTAAGGTGACTAGAGGATTAAAAGAAGGGTCATCTGACGTATACTCAAACAAGCTTTTAATGGAGAGCTATAATCGTAAACTGATCAGAGACATTAGACGTAGACAGTCACAATTTTTTGGACATGTTATGAGAAGAAATGATTTGGAGAACTTGGTGACAACTGGTAAGATCGAGGGAAACAGACCAAGGGGAAGACCTAGAAACAAGTATCTGGATGGCTTGGCCTTGTGGCATGGTCGAGACAGAAACACGGAACTGATCCACGACTCTGGTGATCGAGTGAGATGGCAGAACATGACCGCCCACGCTTACCGGCATGGCACATGATGGATGGATGGATGGATAATGGGGGGGGGGTGTAATTCTAAGAGATGGGCGCAGTCTCTAACCATTTCCATTCTGATCGCAACGGAGTCGACAATGTATGGGTCACAGCATTGAAGTCATGTTACTCTAACAGCTTAGTTAGGCGTAAAATTGAAAGCCAGTTAATGAACTATTTGGGCTGCATCCATCCAGCGGGAATCAATACTGTTGTAGATGCCACTATGCTAACCGCCCCCCCCCCCCCTTTTTTTTCCCCCCACCAGCCTTTAAAAAAAAATATAAATATCCTTATCTAACTGTCTGCACACATTCGGCTCAATATTTTCTTATTTGGGCACCTTCCACAACTGAAGTCTTTTTAGAAACGAAATATGTGCAATGGCCTGCAATGTTTTCTGTTTACTTTTTTAATATTTAATTTTTAATTACATGTTTTTATTTCATGTTTTTCTTTAAATCTATGTGTGTTGTTCCTGATGAAGATTACTACGATCGAAACGTTGATTAGTTGTGTTGTGGTACAACTCATTTTTATCTTATTTTTATTTATCATCGTTGGTCTTTTTACCCTGTGATTTACATTTGCTGGATTTGAGTTCGTTGTAAGGTGTGTACACTGTCTATGTTTATTATCCCTCACCTTTTCACAGGAGTCGCGCATATCTCACTGTTGTTAATTTGTATTGTTATATCCTGCTGCAACCGTCACTCCTCATAAAAGATATATGTATCCCCAGAAGTCTTGGAGATGTGGTTTTTATAGAAGAATGCTGAAAATTAATTTGGACAGTCAAATCTGGACAATTTGATGGAAGCTAAGTCGCAAAGACAACTTATCACAAACATCAGAAAGACGCAGTCGTCGTTGTTTTTTTTTTTTTTTGGCCACGTTATGAGAAGACAAAAACTGGAGCATGTGACAACCGAAAAGATTTGTGGAAAGAGAGACAGAGGAAGACAGCGGGAGAAGATTCTTGACAGTTTTGTGTCATGGCACGGAAGGAAGTCAACATACGCCGTTGGAGATCTCAGTTTGTGGAGAGGCATGATCGCCACCTCAGCCGGCATAGCACTGGGTAATGGTATATATGAAAATCGCTAGGAAATGCCTATATCAGAATAGGGAACGACGCCGAACACACAAAACATGTCACTGTGTGACAACAACACTCAAAACATGTCTCTCTGTGACAACATCAACACTCAACACATGTCTAGGTTTGACTACACCAACACTCAAAACATGTCTTCCTCTCAAGGTTTGACAACACATCTTGAGCTAATCATGTGTTAAAAGTGCAGGCAACTAGGGCATGATACAAAAACTCCTGGCTGTTTCTTGTGTGACGCGTTGACGGTGTCCCTAAATACTTCACCGTCCTTGACATGCATATCAAATGAATTATAACAGTTCCTGTTATCCCAACTGCAACAGGTAGCTACACTAACATCTGCATATCGGAAGAGCTTATCTTTCAGCTCTTATCTGTTGTGTCGGGTTTGTTGTTGGGATCTAGGCTGTGACGTGTACTCCACTGTTGGGGGAATAGTGTGTTATGTGATTATGTGCTATGACATTTTATCGTTACAAGAAACACAGATGCTATCTCAAGTTAATGTAACAAAAGAGTAACTGGAACAACACATCTGAAGCATTTCGTGCTTTAGTGGACGCAACTACCGCTCAAGAACTACTGAGGATATTAAAATAGCATGAGAAATAACGTCACGGTATTGACTGGCACTTAGATAAGCACAAGAGGACAGTAGAAAGCAGAGGATACGTTAAACAACTAGTTAGTTTGTTGGGGTTCCTTTAGAGGACGTCGCAATTAACCCTAGCATTTATTGGCTGTTTGTGATTTTCTAGGGGAATTTACGTTCGGTAGTTTGCTATTGCTTTCTGAACGGCCGGCGCTTATATCATTGTAGAAATCAACGCAAAGCGATCTGCTCCCAAATTATCTGCTTGACTATACAACAATTGAAAGCCAAAGGCTTACAAGGATTTAAACCTGTCACCTCCAAATTACAACAGCACTTCATTAAGAAAGTGCCCTGGGACCCACGACCAACTAGAAGATGGTGATACAAATGGTATCATTTTTAGCCAGATCTAACATCTACAACCGAAAAAATGGAATATGGATATAATTCTCTCTCAGGTATGTTCATTTTATGAGAAATAAACGAGAAATGTACGTTTATCAAGCTTACGTCATGTAATAAATACTCCAGGCATTAAATACTAGCGTAGTCTTCTTATAGCCAATGAGGTGTGGCGTTAGTGATCATGTCTGTCCATAGCCTTCTATCTCTTGTGCCGCCAATTATTACAACAGGGAGGTCAAACACAAACCCAACTAAATTGACAAGATAATACACAAAGATGATGGGAACCTGGCCAAGCCGACACATCACAAACCTAAGTCATCGATTGGACGGCACATCTTGGAAGCCGGCCACGTGATTGATAGGGACAATGCGTTTCGTGTGTTGTTTAACACATAAAATAGTATTCACCCTAGCAGAGCCAATATCACTTCACTACTCTAACTAGTTTTCACCATGCTACCGCCTAAATTAATTAGGACTAATTACATAGTATACTACAGTCTAACAAATCACATCTACAAATTGCCATGACAGGCACGTGAACCATTAAATCCACTAATAAGCACACGGTAGACATTATTCCAGTCAGAACTGCAGTGCCGAAGCACGTCCGCTAAAATCCAAGGTTTGAGTTCAACTGTCCTCTCCAATCATGGTTTTCTGGCAAACCCCTAAAACTGGTCACGTGACATGGTTGATGTCCTGCAGGTTTTATTTGGGCATATCATCCATTGTCAAGAACCTATCTTCCCTAGGTCCATCAATGTCAGAGTTGTCATCAGTTGTTTAGATTCCCAAAACAAGCTAGCGAGTTCCTGGATACTCCCAACAACAGTTGCCAATAACAAGCCGTCAATCTTCTGTCGACTAGTGACAATCACCGCTGCCATTTCTGTTTGTTGTCGGGAAACTTTAATTGACAGACGGACTGTTTCCTGTCCCTAGCTGGCAATTCCGGTTGTCTCTGACTGTTGATAAACTGTCAAAGCGATGTATGCATTCATCTCACTTCCGAATGTTCCTATTGTTGCTGACCAGATGTGCACGTGTAGCTGTTATTTATGCCCGACCTGTTTGTGAACACGTGCAGCCACAACTATGAATGTTTTCTCTGTATTAGTTGAAACAATTGTCGCTTTGCAGACAGTCCGTTTAATCAGAAAGCCGTTTATAGTAATCAGCTGGTCAAACGCGGGGTTTTATTTTGTGACAATATTTAATCCGCATAGGCCAGTTTTGTGCATACATAAAGACATGATAGTCAGCCTAAAATTACCGTGGTAGACAATCGAAATTACCGTGCGAATGTGTGTATATTTCAGCTTGAAAGATTTATCTAGTTACTTTACTTTAATGTTGTGTGATTTCTGCAGCATATACCTGACAAGATGAAGATCGTAAATTGATTAGAGAAATTAGACGTAGACAGTCAAAATTTTTTGGGCATGTTATGAGAAGAAATGGATTGGAGAATTTGGTGACAACTAGTAAGATCGAGGGGAACAGACCAAGGGGAAGACCTAGAAGCAAGTACCTGGATGGCTTGGCCTTGTGGCATGGTCGAGACAGAAACACGGAGCTGATCCACGACTCTGGTGATCGAGTGAGATGGCAGAACATGACCGCCCACGCTTACCGGCATGGCACATGATGGATGGATGGATACCTGACAAGATGCAGCGAAATATGCCAGGCAGAAAACCGTGCAATCCATTGTTCGTGTCTTCGTTATTCAAATTCACTACGGGAAAACATTGTTTTCATATCACGTCGGGAAAACGAGGGGCCTCGTCAACCAACACAGAACTGGCACTATTAGGCACCTGACGCTGATGCATATGCTGGGGGGGGGGGGGGTATCTGAGCACCTATGGACATGTCCGGAGTGCAATGACGATACCCCAACTGATAACTGTTAAGTGATAACTGAAAACTGATTGTTTTGATATTTTTGATACAGCTGTCCCTCCATGCCATGATATCAAGATGTCCAGCATATACTATCTCTAGCTTCGCCTACTTCTCTTCCCCTCCAACCTTCCCGTTGTGACGACATACACCAGTGTTCCCATTCTCATAAAATGCCCAAAAGAAGCATGGTACGAACATATAAAGAACAGACGCGATTGATCAGCTGGTTCCCTTGCGTTTACGTACTACACAGAAATCGTACACACGAAACCCTCGGGTAATTAAAATAACTTAATAAATAAACGTATAGGCATTGACTGGCACTCACAGACGAACTGTGTGTGGAGGAGTCTGTGCATGCATTCCTTCAGTACATTGCCACTGTTAAACGATTCGGTATCGGTTGTATCTGCGATACGTTTGTAGTTTTAATTTTAATGTTAAAATGTAGCCGTACCAGCTTCCATAGCATGATCCCTGTATCATAGATCCCTGTATCAATATATCTCCATATCAATAAATCTCTTTATAAATATATCCCTGTATCAATATATCCCTGTATCAATATATCCCTGTATCAATACATCCCTGCATCAGTATATCCCTGTATCAATAGATCCCTGTATCAATATATCCCTGTATCAATATATCCATGTATCAATAGATCCCTGTATCAATATATCCCTGTATCAATAGATCCCTGTATCAATAGATCCCTGTATCAATATATCCCTGTATCAATATATCTCTGTATCAATATATCCCTGTATCAATATATCTCTGTATCAATATATCCCTGTATCAACATATCACTATATCAATATATCTCTGTATCAACATATCACTATATCAATATATCCCTGTATCAATATATCTCTATATCAACATATCACTATATCAATATATCTCTGTATCAACATATCACTATATCAATATATCTCTGTATCAATATATCTCTGTATCAACATATCACTATATCAATATATCTCTGTATCAATATATCTCTGTATCAACATATCACTATATCAATATATCTCTGTATCAATATATCTCTGTATCAACATATCACTACATCAATATATCTCTGTCTCAACATATCACTACATCAATATATCTCTGTCTCAACATATCACTATATCAATATATCTCTGTATCAATATATCTCTGTATCAACATATCACTATATCAATATATGTCTGTATCAACATATCACTATATCAATATATCCCCATTTGCAATATATCCCTGTATCAATATATCCCTGTAATAATTTATCACTATATCAATATATCCCTGTATCACCATATCACTATATCAATATATCCATGTATCAATATATCCCTGTATCAACATATCCCTGTATCAATATATCCCTATACCAATGTATCCACATATCAATAAATCCCTGTGTCAGCATATCACTATATCAATAAATCCCTGTATCAGTAAATCCCTTTATCAATATATCCCTGAATCAATATATCCATGTATCAATAAAACCCTTTATCAGCACATCATTGTATATATCAATATATCCCTGAATCAGTAAATCTCTGTATCAATATATCCCCGAATCAATTAAAGATTACGACACCACGTTCCAATATTAGTAAATAGTCGTGTCCTGTCTTGTTCTATTTTGTTCTGTCTTATTGTACCTTTTCTTCTGTTCTATGTTTGGTTTGTCCTCTTTGGTCTGATACTTTCTTACTCGTTTTGTCTTATTTCATTTTGTTGTGTCACCATCGCCGTGTCTTATTGTATTTAGTCTTCTGTGCTTGTGTTTTATTTGTCCTGTCTAGTCTGGTCTACTCTGTCGTGTTCTGTTTTGCCTTGCCTTCAGACAACCGACACTGAAAGTCACCCGTTGATCATGATTGTTCCAGAAATAACCCAGTTAAGTCCATAAATAATCATACACAGAAGACACTAACACCCGACTGCCCCTGCACAATGTCATCTTATTATATTGGGTCTGCATTGGAATCAACGCGGCCGCTTTATTGTCATCGAGATAAGAGCTGTGCGGATAATACCTTGAGCACTGTCGGATTAGGGTCTGACTCCTACGTTCGCTTACAAAGCGTCGCTTAGAAGTCAACAGGGTTGACTTCATTGCACCGGGTTTTATCCCATATGGCTCGGTCTCTTTCCGCAGCACGGAAAGCGTTGCACAAAGCACGAACTCCGTAGATTTTAGCGACGACCCACAGGAGTCTCTGAAACATTTAACTCATAAACCGAAGGACGCGGCCCGGAATAGAATCCACGAGCTTCGGAGCACGAGTCAAACGGCTTGACCACTTCGCCACAGAGACTCCCTGACACCTACGTTC
This sequence comes from Cepaea nemoralis, assembly GCA_014155875.1. Classification (NCBI taxonomy): domain Eukaryota; kingdom Metazoa; phylum Mollusca; class Gastropoda; order Stylommatophora; family Helicidae; genus Cepaea; species Cepaea nemoralis. Next base: position 132,271 of record JACEFZ010027527.1, on the reverse strand, counting down.
GTCGTCCGCTAAAGTGAGGAAAGACTGACCACCTATTCCTGCATGCACTTCATAGGCCTGTAAAAGTTGATGGTACTAGCACATTGTTATGTTAGTTGCATATCCTTTACAGGACGTAGCAGTCAACTCCAGCACTTTTTGGCTGTTAGTGATCTCTTGGCATGTTTACGTTCAGTAGTTTGCCATTGCTTTCCGAACGACCGGCACTCGTACCATTTTCATTTTAAAAAAAAACCAACGAGTGTCGGTCTGCTGCCGTATTTCGAACCTGGTATGTAAAATTACGAACCGCGCCCGTAATCTCTTCGCCACTAACGCCTTCGCCACGGGGCCGGCGCTAGCACACTACAGACAATATATTAGTTAGTCGCGGTTCCAACTTCACAGCAAAGGGTCGCCCAATTATGCTCCGTTCCTGTGCCGGTGAATATCACACAACATTCTTCTCACTACCCCATGTGAAAAGTGGAACGCACAGGAGTCAACAAACCAACAGCCCGCACAGGTGTGCCGTGCATAATGCAGCTGCCACAATGCCAACACATAAGTCCGCCACGAAATATACAGTTCATCGTCGATGGAAGGGGTCGTCACTAGAAAGCCAACAGCCACACGTTACTGCATAAGGCAACCCAGTTAGTTCAGTACCGGCCGGTCGCCATTTTTCTGAACATGCAGTTCACCCTACAAACAACCGCGGACAGATGTAAAAGCACTCCATGCGAAATTCACTGCTCACAGTGTTGCTCCACACACTCAGCTCAGCGACCAAACCATGCACTCTACCAGTCCATCATGAGAAAAATGCGCAGGGCAAACCGTAGCCACAATCGTAAACATTTCAGAGGCGTTACCAGCTCAATCGTTTATCCTCCATGTTGGGGACCGGAAGTCACAGACAATATATGCATATGCATATTGACTGATAGATATGTATGTGGTAGGTAAATGGAAAATATATGCATACAGGTAAATTGACCAATAGGTAGGTTTGTGGTAGGTAGATGGACAATATATGCATGTAGGCAGATTTACAGATAGGTAAGTTTGTGGTAGGTAAATGGAAAATATATGCATACAGGTAAATTGACCAATAGGTAGGTTTGTGGTAGGTAGATGGACAATATATGCATGTAGGCAGATTTACCGATAGGTAGGTTTGTGGTAGGTAGATGGACAATATATGCATATAGGCAGATTGACCAATAGATAGGTTTGTGGTAGGTAGATGGACAATATATGCATATAGACAGATTTACCAATAGGTAGGTTTGTGGTAGGTAGATGGACAATATATGCATATAGGCAGATTTACCAATAGGTAGGTTTGTGGTAGGTAGATGGACAATATATGCATATAGACAGATTTACCAATAGGTAGGTTTGTGGTAGGTAGATGGACAATATATGCATATAGACAGATTTACCAATAGGTAGGTTTGTGGTAGGTAGATGGACAATATATGCATATAGGCAGATTTACCAATAGGTAGATTTGTGGTAGGTAGATGGACAATATATGCATATAGGCAGATTTACCAATAGGTAGGTTTGTGGTAGGTAGACGGTCAGGCTCTATTGGCCGTGCCGAATGGTCTCCGGCCACAAACTAGCGAACATATATCACCAGAAGATATCACTGACCTGACCCCCGGCGAGTAAAGGCAGCTGATGTATTTATCTGAGGGCGTTATTGATTTCTGGCCTGGGGGAAATGTTTGCGTGGTTAATGTGTTTACAGGCAGACAGACGGGGAGGTAGACAGAGAGATAAATAGATGGGCTAGTGAGCGAGAGACAGACATACAGAGATTAAGACAGACAGAGAGTTATACATACAGAGCGATAGGCAGTGGGTTAGTGAGTAAACGATAGACAGACAGAGAGATATACAGACAACGCGATAGGCAGTGGGTTAGTGAGTAAGAGACCTACATATCATACAGAGAGTCGGACAGAGAGACGTAAGACAGAAAGACAGACCGGACAGTGGGTTACTGAGTGAGAGACAGACAGAGACACATATAGGCGGGCAGACAGACAGTGGGTTACTGAGTGTGAGACAGGCAGAGACAGTTGGTTACTGAGTGAGAGACAGACAGAGACAGTTGGTTACTGTGTGAGAGACATACAGGCGGACAGTGAGTTACTGAGTGAGAGACAGACAGAGAGACAGACAGGTGGACAGTGGGTTACTGAGTGAGAGACAGAGAGAGACAGTTGGTTACTGGGTGAGAGACATACAGGCGGACAGTGGGTTACTGAGTGAGAGACAGACAGAGAGAGTTGCTTACTGAGTGAGAAACAGACAGGCGGACAGTGGGTTACTGAGTGTGAGACAGACAGAGACCGTTGGTTACTGAGTGAGAAACAGACAGAGACAGTGGGTTACTGTGTGAGAAACAGACAGGGAGACAGACAGGCGAACAGTGAGTTATTGAGTGATAGACAGACAGAGAGACAGACATGCGGACAGACAGACAGTGGGTTACTGAGTGAGAGACAGACAGTGAGTTACTGAGTGACAGACAGACAGACAGACAGACAGACAGACAGACGGGCGGGCGGGCGGGCGGGCGGGCAGGCAGGCGGGCAGGCAGGGCGGTAGGAATGGAAGGATGGACAAACGGCTCGTTCAAAGAATGGATGGATTTATGGATAGATGGAAAGAATGGATGGATGGATAGAAAGGATGGATGGATAGAATGGATGGATGAATGCATAGAGGTGACTGACGGATAGAATGGATGGATAGAATATACGGATGGATGGATGGATGAATGGATAGAATGGATTGATTAATAGAATTGACTGGTGGATAGAATGGACTGGTGGATAGAATGGACTGGTGGAAAGAATGGACTGGTGGATAGAATGGACTGGTGGATAGAATAGGCTGAAAGATAGTATAGAGATCTGGACAGGTATGTTAGCTGCTTGTCGTTGTGATCGACCGCTTGTTTGGCTGATTAACCAACTAGTAGTTAGATTGGTAGGTAGGCAGGTAGCTAGCTAGGTATCTAGGTGGTCTTCTGGTTAGGTAATGTAAAGGTAAATAGGTAGATGGATATTGGGAAAGGTAGATAGGTAGGTAGGTAGGTGTGGTCTAAAAACGTCGCGATAAAACAATTGTACGGATTCAAAGATCATTTCATTCTTTCTGGGAAACAACCCATTATATCTGTCTCCTTCAGATCACACAGTAAGAGTCTCTGCTCAGTGCACAAACTCTCAAGCAACAGCAAACACCCCACTACTACAATCGGTCAATACACGCACTACAAGTAGCGATATAAAGTAATCGTTTGTGCGAGTAAGTGTGTGTGTGTGTGTGTGTGTGTGTGTGAGAGAGAGAGAGAGAGAGAGAGAGAGAGAGAGAGAGAGAGAGAGAGAGAGAGAGAGAGAGAGAGAGAGAGATGGTGTGTGTGCATGTGGTGTGTGAAATGTGACATGTGATCGATATCTAAATTTATTTTTATATTACAAAATTAGGACCTCATTTTCTACAAAAAGATGCATACGGTTTGTAATATAATAAAAACGTCCCTACCCTTTCCTAAGCATTGACTCCCTTAAAAATAAACAAACCCTTACAATTACTGTTTAAGTAACTTACTTAATGTAGGAGAAAATAAAACAGCGATAGACTGACCGTGGCACAGCTAAATTTATTTTGGCTTATTTTCTCTCCCGTACCTGGCCAATCCCGGCGAGGGGGAAAACAAAGACTGAAGCGGCCATTTCTAGTCAAGAGAGCACACAAGAAAGTCGACCTTTCCCTTCGGGGAGAAGGTATTTTGCCTTAGAAATATATCAGTCTCTGCAACTATTGGTATGTTATATCTACATTATTAAAATGTATTCATGTATTTTTATAAAGTACATATACCAGTGTGTTAATTAAGAATTAATTAGAATGATAATTCAACAGTTCTTGTAAGCTAGAGTCTGATTTTATTTTTACCAATGAAGCACATGATCTGCCACGCTGTAATTTTTCCTATGTTTTACAATTTCTAATCCTTATGTTAATATCTTTTATAGGCATTATGAACTTATATCTAACTAATAGTGTTTATAACCTATGAATATTATGTGTACTGTAGTACACATAAAGTATCAACTCTCATGTCTGAAACACATTCTAGAGATTTTCTCAATGTAGGAGCAGACCCCTGATTCATACTTCATAGTAAAGAACTATTGTCTGTCAATTTCATATTCATATGAATAAAAACTTCTATGCATTGTGAAATATATCTCAATATCTATGCTTAGAAATCTGCAAATAATCTATGTACTGTAGAGATGAACTCTAAAGTACAGTTTCAAAGGTGTTTTATCCATGCGGGGACATAAAAATGATTACGCGTATTCCTGACTCTTAGTCAGGGGATAAAATACTTCGCCACATCATAATCTGTAACTTGGAACTATAGTGTTAAATTTTAGTACCATCCTTTTGTTAACAGATTAGTAACCACTCCATATGAGGGTGAACATATAATCATTTCATAAAATAGTGTTAGGGACATGCCATGTTTGAATATAAATTCATGAACAATTAAAGTAAACGCGTGATGTAAATGCATGTTCGGATAGGATTCAATCCCCATCGCCTCACCGTAGTAGAAACAGAAGCGAAGATTGATGTGAATAAATTGCTTGCAATATTCAGAATACTGGACCATGCGGCATAAGTTATTCTAATAAATACACTCCGAATAATAGCAGTCATTGGCAAAACATATCACAGCGATTACTATCCTCATGTGCTGTACGCAGTGGGGGAAAACAATGGATGTTTTAGTTTATGAAGAAAATTTAAAAACCTAGGCTCCCTGCATCATCATTATGATTATTATGTATGATTATCATGTACTTAATATCAAAGAAATGTACATATATGTTTTTTCTGGTATGAGAATTTTCTCTGTTATGATTGTTACTTTTTACTGTGGGAATATACATTTTAATGTTGCACTTGGGGACATGAGGATGTTGATAGAAGAATTCATGTGTATGTCAGTACTTAAGAAGCCAATGTTGAGTAGTCTTGACCTAATGATGATTATAGTGCCGAAAGGAAGACGCGGCATTAGAAACCACAGAGATTCTGTATAGGCTATTCTCTTCATGTAATGAGAGAGACAATATCAACATATTGGATGGACAGAATGACTTCACTCATCTAATAGTCCCAGTAACAACAGAACATAAAATAAAGTGAGAAAATACCTTACTCACTATTAAGAATCAGAATGGCTCTACTCAGCAATGAGGGACAGTTGAACGTGGACACCCACTCCTTTCCCCTTCTCCCCTTGTTGTTTTGTATTTTTGTTTGTAATTGTCTTGTGAAAGTTAACACATCACAGTAGGTTAATGCTCGTGTTGTATTCTTTGTCATCCCTTTTCTATAGAAGAGAAGCAGGTGGTGGTTGAATGTGGTGGGACTATATCACTAAACCTGGATCCTGGGTCAACAGCCAGAAAGTGAATGTCCTAACCATAGTCTGCATCTAGAAATACCCATGGACTGCTGCGCTCAATAGCTCCATAGCGAGCAACAGATAAATTTGAAGACCACTGATTGGGTGAGTGATTAAGTCCTATTTTAGTAGGAATATCCAGGACGGACTTCAAGATCTAATAATCTACAAAGATGAAGATCAACAGAGTAACTGACAACAGTGTGTCGCCTGCTTTACGTCTGAGAAGTATCACCTATAAGCCTTATCACTCAGCAAAATCAGTGAAACTGGGACAATCCTTCTACAAGTTACTAAAACTAACAGTGAGTAACCTTCAACTGTTGGTTGGATTACCAAGTTAATATCCACAATGGATAAGTCTTCGAAAGAACATCTCACAGCTGCAACAGTCAACCATAAGGTTCCAGCCATGCAACACCAAGTTCTAGCTATGAACACCCACTCAAACAAATGGGAAGAAGACATTGAACCAATACAACCAAGCTACCAACTGAAAACCATACCTACACCAGATTACCTCAAGATTCCCAAACCTGAACACATAAAAAAGACCATATGAAAGCAGCTAGCGGAGTAAATGCCTCTACGACTGCATCCACAGGAATCACCTGATGGCTTGCATCCCTGGATATGTGGTGGAGTAATATTCTTCAGTTCCATGCCTGCAACAGAATCTTCAGATGAAACCCAATGAATGACTCACCATTGTATGTTCTACACAGAAATGGAATGAATCAGAACTCTATGCTGGTCCCATGTCGGCCTAACTGCCCCATCATCAAGTGTGGGATGGCCTATCAACATGAACCGGGTGTGTGACAAAGCCTTTTGAACTAAATTGGGAAACGGTTAACATAAACCGAGCTGTTGGACAGTCGTCATCTTTTCATCGATAAGATGAGATAGGGAAGAACCTTCTGCAGAGCTTAAGTTGCATCTCCTGAAAGTATGACAGACCTAGGCATCAATTTCAATTGGAACACAGCCCAAATGGCAACAGAGTATTCTTAAATTCAGTCTCATGGAGAGAAGATGTGCTTATGTATAATTCTATTCTTGGATTATGGATTAGAAACATTCGCCAGCCAACTTCGGTGGACATACTATAAGTAGAGAATGACTGTGAGTATAATTCTGCACGGATAATTATGGACATTAACTGCTTTGCCCTGGAGAGGAATACCCATCCGCATTGCCTAAATGAACACTATAATTAATTAATTTAATTATTAGTATCAACTGTTTTCATGTGTGTTTTTTTTCCTTCTATGACATATAAAGAGTGTGTTATTGGGTAATGAGGTATAACCAATGATGGTTAAGGTAAATAGTATTTTGACATCAACTCATTATTTTTAAATATGATAATTGTACATGGTGTCAGAAATAAATATATATATGTTGGGTTTCTGCACCTAGACCAATGTGATTTTATCTAGGTACAATGAGTCGAGGTAGCAGAACCAATTTGTGGTTGTTGTGTTGTTTGTAATAACCTTGTTTTTTGGGGGGGTCACTGGGTACTATATTGTAACAATGCAACTAATTCCCATGCCTGTCTGAAAATGCATAGTGTTTATTACACCTATATATGTAACTGCAGATCTTGAGTTAACTCTTTCGCTACCGTGCTCCCATCTGTGGACAGAATGGATTTGCTGTAATGGCAGTCCGCCCTTTTCGTCCCACAAAATGATCAGTGGTTTATTTCACATATTTCTGCTCCGTTTCGGAATTTTAAGTTACAGTAAACTAAAAAGTAGTACAGCCGAAAGATCTCTACGCCATCTTGGAGCGGTCAATAGTTTTCTAATTTTGGATTCTTGTGAATTTTCAGTTTTAAGGTAGTGTTAATTTGTTTGTTTTGGTTTTTCACAATGGAAACGCCCACCAGTTTGCGTCCACGTAGTATGACTTGAGATCAAGCTAGATTATTGTTTATAATAATATGTGAATGTGAATATTTAGAAAGTAGTTTTAGTTGTGTCTAAAGTTTTAGCACGTGGTGATAAAGAAAAACCAGTGAATGTTCGTCAACGGCTGAGTGTTTGACAACGAAGCACGAATGGCTGAAGTTTACGTCTGTCATTATTGCTATGGGACTTGATCCAAGACCATGTATCAAAGACTACCGGTGTACAAGTGCACATTTATATTATACTCCTTGGTATGGCACTACGTTTCCCAGTAATCAATTAGAAAATTATAATATATTTATCACACCATGTTTCATGTATGTCAACCTGAGGGTACCCAAAAAAAAAAAAAAAAATTTTATCCTCTTGTTGACATAATTCTGAAGAATATCCAGGAAGCATTTTACCCATTTGAAAATGTGTCCATTGATGAAATGATTATTTGATGGAAGGGCTAAACAAAGCTAAAAAAAAACCATGCATTGTTGTCTCTACCAATTCTGTAGTTAGAACTGTTGAGAGCGGATTGCGAAAACCGCAAAGCAAGCCGAAGATGGTCTCCATGAAAATAACACGGCGATGAATGGCTGCGACAGAATGGACCAAATGGTTGGATATTATAATATCCATGATAGGAAAACCATTAAGTGGTGGAAGAATATCTACTACTAGATCTTTGAAATTGCACAGATCAATGCTCACATCCTACATTCCATATGGCAAACAGAGAAAGGAGGAAAAAAATTGTTATAGAAGGATTTCAAGTAAAGGAAAGTGCTCATCGCGAAGTAGCTCAGAGTATTCCTGAAAGTTTGACACTCTGCCTGCCGAAGAATTTCAGTCTGTTGCAGGAAATTATGCCGAAAGATTTACATGAGCCAAGCATTTAATAGAATTTGTCGGTGTCAATAGAGACTGTGTTTTTTGCAGCACTCGAACTAAACGACACATATCATCTTTTGTTTTGCTCCGGCTGCACTAATAGACCAGACTTGTGCGCCAAAGTTTGCTTTGCAGCCTATCACAAATAGACTGCCACATATAGTAAATAAAAACAAACAGACATGACAATTAAATGTAAATCTGCCAAGTGTTTTCCTAATTTTTGTCTGAAAAAAGAAAAATACATGATTCAGAATCTGCGGCAAAACTTCTTTTCGGATCATTGATTCGGAGCAATTGTATTTATAGTTTAGAAAAGTGTTGTTTGTGCAGTAAATTCATCAGGATTAGCAGTGATCAGGATATTGGATAACAACGCCCCCTTGGTAAGTACAATGTTTACATTATTTTTACCTACTTTTGTCCAATTATTTTACAAATTATATTATTATTTTTATTTTATTTACAACCTAAAGCAGACATTCTCCTACCAACATATTCCTTGTGCAATCCCCTTTATTTTGATATATAATACAACATTTCTGCTACAATTTTAACCATTTTCATAACATTATTGCGACATACACCAACTTCCAGATTTCGGCCATTAGTTTTTTTCATTTTTGTGACAAAGATATGGTTCAGAATATGCACCAAAACTTCCTTTTGGGTGATTTAAATGAGCAATACTGTTTATATTCTTGAAGACAAGTGGTGTTTGTTTGATTATTCAGTAAATTAAACATGATTAGCAGTATAGGAGTGTAGAAAACACATTCTAAGTGCAATGTTTACATTATTTTTACCTACTTTTGTCCAATTATTTTACAAATTATATTATTATTTTTATTTTATTTACAACCTAAAGCAGACATTCTCCTACCAACATATTCCTTGTGCAACCCCCTTTATTTTGATATATAATACAACATTTCTACTACAATTTTAACCATTTTCATAACTTTACTGTGACAGACCCCACCTTCAAGATTTCAGCCATTATTTTTTGTCATTTTGTGTGAAAAATACATGGTTCAGAAAATGCACCAAAACTTCTTTTTGGGTTACTTTAATGAGCAATACTGTTTATATTCTTGAAGACAAGTGGTGTTTGTTTGATTATTCAGTAAATTAAACATGATTAGCAGTATAGGAGTGTAGAAAACACCTTATAAGTGCAGTTTTTTAAATAATTTTTACCTCTTTAATTTCAGTTGTTATTATTAAACCTCTCATTATTGTCATAATATTTGTAACCTATCAATTAATTATTAACACTGTCATGTTCCTTGTGCAATCCTCTTTAATTTGATATGTAATACAATAGGTCTTCTACCACCTTAACCATTTTAAAAGCATTATTGTAACACACCCCTAGTTCCAATTTTCTGCCATAAATTTCTGTTTGGTCACAGCCCAGTTTTTGTTTGGTAGTGAAAGAGTTAATACCTGAACTGTTTGTCCAAAAGTGTTGTGTACATCAAGTAAATGTGGTGTCCAACAAGTGGTTGTTTATATGTTGTGAGCAATCAATATTCTTCTAGCACTATAGTGAATTTAAAGGGTGATGAAGTGGGAAGGGAAACCTACACACAGATGCCATTGTTTCAAGGATTGAACTCTTTTCTCCTGGGATTTGTGGTAAATATCCCTGATCACCCTGCATTCTAACCAGTGACCAGAGAATCAATAAAAACCCCTAGACATCTTAACAATATTCTCAGGAATTAAAATCCACATCCCACACGGTTATTAAACTTGCTGAAATTGAGGCAATCAAGATAGCCACAGAGAAATTACAAAATACCAGCCATGGTACACAACCTGTGGTGATATTGACAGATGCAAAATCCGTAATAGAGGCGCTCCTGTCTGGGAAATTGCCAGTTCTGAGGACACTGCTTTCTGAACTTAGCAGTCATCGTAAGATCACCATACAGTGGATACCATCCCACTGTGGAATCCCCGGAAATGACAGAGCTGATCGATTGGCTAAGGAAGGAGCACAAGAAGAACAACCAGATGTGCCTATTACATACCACCAAAAGAAAAGAATGATCAAATCAGTCAGAAGGCCACCAAACCTTACTCAAGACGACTACCACGTTATGGACAGACCAGAACAGGTCATTCTTCTGCGCCTCAGAACAGGACACAATAGATTACGCAACCACATGTATACAAAATTCAAGATTGGTGAAACAGCCATGTGCACATGTGGATTGGCGTCGCAGACAGCAGAGCACATACTCCAAGACTGCCCAAACTACAACATATCCAGGCGAACCTTCTGGCCTAGAGAGACAACAGTGGAAGATAAACTCTATGGACCGCTGAATGAACTAAAAAAAAGACTGTTAGATTCATACAGGAGACGACATTGCAGTTATAAACATATTTTAGGCGAACGAAAGAAGAAGAAGATTAAACTTTTCATAACGGTATTGCATGCAATATAACCCTCGGCTGCCTATACTTGCCGCGCCCCTTAGTCAATATTCCCGTTTCGTGTAGTCAGACTGGTGCTAAATTGTGCCCGTGTTAGCCGTGACGTTCTGAAACGTGAGATAAAATCCCGTTATGGGGCCATTCATATTGTACCTAAATGTGATCCCCTGGTGCGTGCCAGGAATGTCTGCAGGCACGAAGACAAACAACAGGTCGTCAAGTCTACGTGCCATGTGGAACGTGCAGATGCCATGTTGCCGCAACACAGTCGCCATACGCTGTGTCTCGACTTCTATAAAACCATAACCGCGATAAGAGTTAGCGTGACAAATCAGTGTTGGCTCTAAACTTGGGGCCCAATTGTTTAGAGAAAATGTTCACGTCTAAAATGTGAAGTTATAAATTACAACCAAGATTTACAACTGACTGGGGCTGAAGTAGGCAAAGTTGCCACCAGAACAGACACATTTAAAGTAACAATTACGAAAGAGTGTGGAGAAAGAACAAACCAACGAACGAACGAGCTTTATTTTCAAAGGGTGACAATTTTGGCACGCAGAACACCTTTTATATTCGGCCGGTCCAACCTCTCATCTTGGCACATCAATATAATATGAATTATGCATGCTACATTCATCTAGAAAATAAAAGAAAAACATGGTAATGAAACAAATAGAAGACATATGTGCCTTGGAGAACTGGTTCGTTGATTGTGATTCCTCTAGAGCAGTGGTTCTTAACCCTTTTTTTGGCCCATGCACCCTTTCACCATATGTCAGGATGTCACCCCCCCCCCTTTTTTTCAGAGAACGAAAGAAGGAAGAATTCCCCCCCCCCCCCTTTTTCCTAAATTTCAGCCTCAAAAGGTGCATTCAAAATAACATGCCTATAATACTGAAAATCCTTATTTTCTTCCATATTTGTACACAACCTTTACATGCATAGACTCATTTTATAGTGTAGCAAAACGTTTAAGAATTGTCACTTAATATAAGACACCAGAAGGTCAGAAAATTGTGCTTCATCAAACAAAATGCTCAATAGAAAACTAGGATATTGTGCCTGAAGCCATTTTGAGTCTGCCAAACTGTAGTCTTAATCTCTCCCCCTCCCCCCTCCCTGGAAACCCCAAACTTCCCCCCTTGGTGGAAATTCGCCCTGGTTGAGAACTACTGCTCTAGAGAGCTTTCAGCTGCAACCCTTAACTGATCAAGTGCCATGGGATGATTAATCGCCTTAAGCGACTTCCCGTATCTGCCATGCACTTATACATTGTGATTTTTCTCTATGCAATCCCATTTAATTTGATATATAATACATGTCTACTACCATATTAACCACTTTTAAGTCATAACTGTTACACACACACACGTACGCACGCGCACATACACACGCACGCACACACGCACACACACACACACACACACACACACACACACACACACACACACACACACCCTCCACTTCAAATTTTCCGCAATACATTTTTGTTTCTTTCAAGCCTATGTTTTATTTGGCACTGAGTCTTTTAAGTCCCACTCATTGATGGTTAGCTCACCCAAGCACTCAAAGGAGCTTGTATCTATCGGAATGAGCTTGATGGGAGTCTCCGTAGCGAAGTAATCAAGCCGTCTGACTCGAGCTCCGAAGGTTGTGGGTGGGATTCCGGGCCGTGTCCTTCGGTTCTGTCACTTACTGCCAATATAGTACCTTGCGGTGTATGGCAGAGGGGTCTTTTGAGTCTGAGGAATTAAGGCCGCCTGGCTAGTGCAGTCGCCGCGAACTGTGCAGGTTAGAATTTTCTTTTTGCCCCCGACAAAAAAAATCCCACACCTTACCGAGGGATCGAACCCGGGTCTCGCGAAGGAGAGTCCGGCGTTCTAGCCACTCGGCCAGCCGTCCATGTTTTGGAGATTCCTGAGCGTCGTCACTGGAGCTACGGTGTTCGTGCGTTGTGCGGCGCCTTCCGCGCTGCGGAAAGAGATTGAGCCTTTTGGGATAAAACCCGGTGCAATAAAGTCGATCATGTCGACTTTTAAGCGACATTTTAAGGAATGAGCTTGACGTGGTGACTTTTCTCCCATCCCGTACCAAGTTACCACTTCCACGGGACTGTTCTGCGGTGTTCTCAGCCACACCTCCAAGCCTGATAAGAACAGCTGGGTGTGAAAGCGCTGCAATGATGTTCACATTTGCCAAGAGGTTTCAAACTATACTAATATAAACACATCAAATGAATTACTGCCCAAATGGCTGAGCAGAATATTGAAGACCGAGGCAATACCATCAAACTGAAGAGAAGGATATCTGGTGACGCTGCAAAAGAAAGAGGACATGCAGGAGTGCGGAAGTTATGGGGGAATAATGTTACTGTCAGTGCCTGTGAAGATATTAAGCAGGATCATTCTGGAGAGATTACAAGAAGTCAACGATAAACAGATAAGGGGTGAATAGGCAGACTTCCGACCAAACAGACCCAGCACAGACCAGACAGCCACACCACACATAACATTAGAGGAAATCATCTAATAAACTCTATATACCTCTCCTGGATTTATGAACTATAAATAGATCTTTGAACGTATTAACAGGGACATTTGGGAATTTATGAGGCACTAGTGACTTATTGCATACCGATACTTTCCATCTTCTGAAATGCAGCTTTTGTTTGATTTATTCTGCTCTTAATCCCTGCAACGTATCTTCCATATGATGTTATAATTGCCCCTAGATTTATTAGCCATGACACGAAATTCACTCCCAAAAAACCGAGCTTGTAAACGTGTGGTTTTAAGTGTACAAGCCGAGTGGTGCGGTTGACTGTTATTTACATTGCCGTGACGTCGGCAGCAGATAAGAGAAACGGCGACCGCAGCAGGATATGACAATGTAAAATAAAACAAATATAGCATGGTGTGTCGATCTTGTGGGAAAATGACAAGCACGTGGACATGTGCATAGATTAGGAACTTAAGCCCGGTGAACAGAAATCAGTGGTTGAAAAAATACATTGCAAAATAGCAAAAATGGATGATAATAGTAGCAATAGCAATAATAATAATAATAATAATAATAATAATAATAATAATAATAATAATAATAATAATAAAATGAAGCTAAGGAAATAAATAATAAGTATGAGTGCGTTGTATTCATACTTAATCATTTCATATTTCCTTAACGTTATTATTATTATTATTATTATTATTATTATTATTATTATTATCTAGTATCCTTTTCTTCTCTTACAAGTCTCCCCATCGCCCCCCCCCCTCACCCTCCCCCACTCCTACAAAAGAAGTTATCGAATGTTTCAAAATATACTATATATTCCTTCAAATCTCCTGTACGTTTCTCAATTATCCACTAACAATATATTTAGTTGCACATCCTTTACCGTACGTAGCAGTCAACTCGGGCATTTTGTTGTTGTTGGCAGTTCGTGATTCCTGGGCAAGTTTACGTTCAGTAGTTTGCCATTGATTTCTGAACGTAATTATGCAATATTGTAATTCAATTATCGAATATATTCCTTCAATTATCCAATATTTCCTTCAATTCCAATATATTCCTTCACTTATTCAATATATGTCTTCAATTATCCAATATATTCCTTCAATTATCCAATATTTTCCTTCAATTATCCAATATTTTCCTTCAATTTTCCAATATTTTTTTCAATTATCCAATATTTTCCGTCAGTTATCCAATATTTTCCTTCAATTATCCAATATTTTCTTTCAATTATCCAATATATTCCTTCACTCCTTCAACATATTCCTTTAATTCTCTTATATATCCATTCACTGTTCCTATACATTCTTTCAATTCTTGTATATATTCCTTCAATTCTCCTGTAAACTCCGTCAAGTCTCCTATATATTTCTTCAATTCTTCCACCCATTCCTTCCAATTCTCCCATATACTCCCTCAATACAGCTATATATTCTCAGTGTTGCCATTTTAGTACTTTTCGCGCTAAATTTAGTGCTTTTTCAAGTCAGTTAGTGCGAAAATTTTCCTTTTAGCGCGGCCGCGTAAATTTAGTGCTTCACAAATTATTTTTGGTGCTTTTTGGTGCTTTTTTGGGGTGGGTAAAAATTACTTTAAAAATCATTTTGGGAACACTAAAAAGCCGAATTTGAACTGAAGCGATGGAGTAAAACAGTCTTAGTACGTTACCGCGCAATATTCAACTAATTTAACTCCCTTTAATACCATTTAGCTGAAAGCGAACGCCATTTTGCAGACAAGTCCAAACGACAATAATCGAGTTTAATCGAATAATCGAGCTTGTAATCGAGTTCATAATTTTGTGGTGTCTACATGATCCTTTCATTTAAGCTTATTTGTGTTTCACCATGAGCAAGAAATATTGTCAACATTTCAGAGAACAGTGGCTCAGTGACACGAGATTTCAAAAATGGTTGTTAAAAGTAGAAGGGGATAATACTAAGTGTTTTTGCAAATATTGCAAATGTTCAATTGCAGCCAGGTTAAATGATATTGAGAGGCACAAGAATACAACGAAACATCAGAAAGCCGAACAGCCATTCAGTACACAAAGGCAAACAACAACTGCATTTGACAAACTGAAAGATGATGTCAAAGAAACAGAAGGATGCATGAGTTTGTTCATAGCTGGCCATTGTTCGCTTCGCGTTGTTGACCATTTAAGTGAACTCTGCAAGGTACACTTTGGTGACAGCAAAGGTTGCAAGAACTTTAAGCTTAGGAGAACTAAATGCAGAGCAGTTATTTCAAATGTACTTGCACCATATTTCACAACAGACTTGACAGCTGATATTGGCAAAAGTAAATACAGCTTATTGATTGATGAGAGCAATGACATTTCTGAAACTAAGCTACTTGGAGTAGCTATTAGGTACTATTCAGAGACAAGAAAGCAGTTTGTGGTTACTTACTTAGATTTAGTTGAACTGAGTGACTGCAACGCACAGGCAATATGCAATGCGTTAAAAGATTGTTTAAACAAGAATGGACTTGAGTTGCAAAGACTAGTTGCACTCGGCACTGACAATGCGTCTGTCATGACAGGTGTAAACAATGGAGTATATACAAAATTAAAATCCGAAGTTCCTCATCTGGTACTAATTAGGTGTGTATGTCATTCCCTTCAGCTGGCAGTGTCACAGGCTGCAGCTGCTTGTCTGTCCAAGAACATCGAGTTCATGATTAGAGAAACATATAACTGGTTTTCTCACTCAAGTCTTCGTCAAGCAAAGTACAGGGAGCTTTTTGCTTCAATAAATGATGGACAACATCCACTAAAGATTGTTCAATTAAGCCAGACACGATGGATGTCCATTCTATCTGCCATTGTCAGAATATTGCAGCAGTGGGTCGAGCTCAGAACTCATTTTGATGTAGCAAGACTCAACGAGCGCTGTTATACAGCAGAACTTCTACATTCTATGTTTAGCGACATGAAAAACTATGTGTATCTCATATTTCTCAAGCATATTCTCGGAGAAGTTCAAAGTGTGAATAAGAAATTCGAAGCAGATATACAGGATCCAACAAAACTACTCAGCGATCTTGTCCAGCTCATTGATTCTATCAGTTCAAAGATTGCTATTCCTGGGGAAAAAATAACAGAAAGTGATGCTATTCAAGATTATTTAGATCCTAATCCCAATCTAGGTTATGAGTTTGAGAAAGAAATAGCAGACTACAAATTTCCCGATGAGAAAGAAATTCGTGGAAGGTGCATCCAGTTTTTAATAGAGCTATTGACACAGCTGCGTTTACGTACACCCGATAACGTTCGAGTGTTGCAGTCCATGTCATGTCTTAGTGGAAGTGAATGTCTACAGCCAATGAAGCCCTGTATATTGGATCTTGCTAAAATGTTTGTAGAAGATGCAGCTACTCTCACCCGCATCGATTTCCAGTGGAGAAAACTTCATCATATGCAGTGGACACAGACCTCTGACACACTTGGACTGTGGGCAGAAATAGCCTCATACAGGGATGCCACCGGTGAAAATCCTTTCCAAGATCTTACAGATTTAGCTTTAACTCTGCTCATTTTACCTCATTCTAATGCGGACGTGGAGCGTATTTTCAGTCAGATGGGAGTTATAAAATCAAAATTGCGGAATAGACTTAGCATAAAGAGTTTGACAGCTGTTTTGACTATTAGATATGGAATGAAAAGATATGGCAAATGCTGTCATGATTATAAACTACCTAAGGATATTCTGCGAAAAATTGGATCACAGGAGGCATATACATGTTTCTTTCAATCAACCTCCTCATCCTCATCATCGCAGGAGCAAACACAACAGGAAATAGCTACAGAAACTGAAGAGGAGTTGTTTGACTGTGATTTGGCAGATCTGGAATAAACTTCATTCTAATAGTCAGTGATAATAATAAATTATAATGTGCTCCTTTATAACATTTTGAATGAATACCGCCGGGGCTTGTTTTAGTGATTTCCCAAACAAATAGTATTGCAATTTGGTGCTTTTTTGGCTCGAAAGTAGTTCTGATTGGGATTTGGCGGATCTGGAATAAACTTCATTGTAATATGAAGTGATAATAATAAATAATACTGTACTACCTTGTTACATTTGTAATAAAAACAGTTGGTGCTTTTTTTTTTTTGGTGCTTCCTAAAAATATTTGGTGCTTTTTAGTGCTTTTTAGGGTCGATTTTGGTGCTTTTTCATCAAAGGGAGATGGCAACACTGTATATTCTTTTAATTCTCCTTTATGTTCTCATTCAATTAAATGATATATTCCTTCAGCTTCTTATATTTTGAAGGTTAAGTTGCTGATTTGTATTTATTCATGTAGCTTTTCTGAGTACATATTCGATAGCTTTCACATGTTATTGCCTGTTGCTTTGCCTGTTACCCTTCGCCTGCTGTGTAAACATTTTATTGTGTGCAGACTTCAGTTATTGCAGAGAACCCGCCGTTTAAAAAAAAAAATTCTTCTTAAATGTAAAGACTGTACACTTTCTGGCGGTACGTTGTGGTGAAGGCTGTGTTAACAGACATGGTCGTGTTAGTTTGTACTGAAGGCTATATTAACACATTTAGTCGTGTTATTTTGTAATGAATGCTATTTTAACACATATAGTTGTGTTACTTTGTAATGAAGGCTATTTTAACACATACATTTGCGTTAATTTGTGGTGAAGGCTATTTTAACACATACAACTGTGCTATAACAAACTGACACTGCCGTACAAGGAAAATAAAAGCACAAGCAATAGTAATGCAAATGGTTGGAACTAAATGTTCCTCCTACTCTGTTCATAACGTCACCTTAGTTTATAGACGAGAGGATCGATTTCATTGCACTGGCTTTTATCCCACATGGCTCGGTCTCTTTCCGCAGGGCAGCCTGACGAAAGTCACACAAAGCACTAGCTCCGTAGCTCCAGCGTCGACTCTTGGGAGTCTCCGAGAAACTTGCTCTCGTGATCCGAATGACGTAGCTCGAAATTGAACCCACAACCTTCGGAACGCATGGCAGGCGACCCTCCACCCACACCCTTGTCTTAGTGAACTTCTTTACGTTTTTGTCGTTGAAGTAGTGCCCGGCCATTGGTGATCATGGCGTCTGGGCGCCTGAAACAACTCTCCCTTGGTTCGGTCTTTAGCCAGGAGTTGTATGATAGCCCATCTCTGGAAAATCTTTTTCTTCAGCCTACAAAGATCTTGGTCAAGTTTTCCTAATCCTTTGTGAATTTCGTCTGCAAAGATCTTGGTCAAGTTTTTCTAATCCTTTGTGAGTTTCGTCTGCAAAGATCGTGGTCAAGTTTTCTTATCCTTTCCTTTCTGAGTTCCGTCTGCAAATATCTTCGTCAAGCTTTTCTGATCCAGTCTGAGTTTCGTCTTCAAAGATCCTGGCCAAGGTTTCCTAATGCTTTCTGAGGTTCGTTTGCAAAGATCTTTGTCAAGTTTTCCTGATCCTGTCTGGGTTTCGACTGCAAAGATCTTGGTCGAAAGGTAGGAGAAAATGCTAAGGTAGGAGAAAGGATGAATAGACGAGAAAGAAAGAAGATAGGAGAAGTCGAAGGCAAGAGAAAGAAAGAAGAAAGGAGAACGGAAGAAGGTAGGAGAAAGTACGAAGACAGGAGAAAGGATGAGTGGACGAGAAAGACGAAGGTAGGAGAAAGGACGAAGATAGAAGAAAGGATGATTGGATGAGAAAGGATGAGTGATTGAGAAATGACGAGTGGGGGAGAAATGACGAGTCGTTGAGACAGGGCGAGTGTAGGAGAAAGGACGAGTGGAGGAGAAAGGATGAGTGAAGGCGAAAGGACGAAGGTAGAAAAAGGAAGAGGTGGTAGAAATGACGAGGAGGGGGAGAAAGGATGAGTGGAGGAGAAAGGATGAAGGTAGGAGAAAGACATGAGTCGTTGAGACAGGGCGAGTGTAGGAGAAAGGACGAGTGGAGGAGAAAGGATGAGTGAAAGCGAAAGGACGAAGGTAGAAAAAGGAAGAAGTGGTAGAAATGACGAGGAGGGGGGAGAAAGGATGAGTGGAGGAGAAAGGATGAAGGTAGGAGAAAGAACGAAAGGAGGAGAAAGGAAGAAGAGAGGTAGAAGGAAGTTTGTGAAAATCGCTGCTCAACTTTCAGAATCTAGGTGTATAATACTGATATATCCTGTTTAGTAGAACACAACAGGGCGAGTGGTCATCATCACGTGCCATGCCGGTAAGCACTGACGTTCATCTCACAGGATAGGTCACGCGTCCCGGACGAGGTTTGTGTTGGTGTCCCCATTACGCAATGTTGTCATATCATTTCAGGGACTTATCCTTTCGTATTCCCTTGTTCTTTTCCCATAGGGGTGGGAGAAGGAAGGGTGTGGTGGGGGAGAAATGGGTGGGGGAGGAGGAGGGGTGGTGGCTAACTATTACACCAAATGACACCAGCAAAGCCTGACATTCAAAACGTCGAATGGCAATCGAAGTCCTCGCGACAAACACTAGCAATGGGTCTGAATACAGTGATTATAGCTATTACGGGTTCTGATATTTGCGTGAGGTATGGTGGGAGGTGCCGGTCTCCCTGGCCTAGGTGTTAACGACCTTCTCCGAAATCCCGTATATCCACGTAGTTGCGCGAGATTCGGTAGCGAATCGCGTCGCGTTCGTTACTTACAGGGTATGTGAGCTGGTCGCTCAGAAAGCACTGGCAAACTACTGAGCGTAGTCTTGCCAAGAAATCAACAACAGCGGTAAAATGCTGGTGTTGACAGCGATGTTCTGTAAATAGGATATGCGGAGGGAAAATGGTGGGGGGTAAGCTGGTGGGCGGGTGGGATCTTCGCTTCTTAGTGGGGTACTGCTGCGTGGTAGGGCAGATGTGATCCAGGCCCTTCGTATGTGTGGTGCGGTGATGCGGGTGGGTCATCGCGGCTTGGAGGAGTTGTGCTGCTGGGTCTGGCCGACACTCAAAACTCCGAGAGGAAAAGCCACACTGGCATATAATCAGACTGCTACTGATACTATTAGTTTTAGGACTCTTCCCTGGCTGTTGCAGATGATGACAGAGCACGAATAGGAATGTCCTGAGTGCTGTGATGTCTCTTAACTCAACTCAGGTGATATCTTCTTGAGTGTCCCAAGTCAATAATCCTTGACTACTAATAATGTTTCCACAGAACAATCTGGCATCAATCCAGAGGAGAAGTTTATAACAATGTGGACATGACTTTATCCGTTGCTCCTCATAGAATAACTCGTGTCTTCAGCAATAATTATTGGTCAGGTCTTAGTAAAATGTGACTGACTTACGGTATGCCATTAGACGGTACTACTTGCTCTCTGTTAGCGCCGAATGTTGGGCGGCGCTCACCAAACCCGATACACCACTTGTGCAAACGGCTTCAGGTGGAGGAGCGTAATTGGTGTAAGGAAATGCAACCTCGTCTAGGATCGAAGCTCCGACAGGTGAAACGCTAGAGCATTGCTTTGCTGATCCGGAAGCTTCTGCAGCTTGTCTTATTCCAGACGTACTGGTGTTACCTTTCCTCTGGAGTAAACTGGCAGGCAGAGAGAGGGATCATGATGCATTGGCAACGCATGGTCTCTGCAATTCAGCTCAGGCTTTGTGTTATGGGCAGTTTATTATGTCTTATATTTTGTAGCACAATAACTATCGTCCGTCAAGGCGGCAAAGTGCTAGTACAACTGCTGATAATGAATATGTAGTATAAAAGTTTAACCACAAAAAATGGGCTTCTTGCAGTATTTAATTAAGTTTGCAGAACTTTTGCGAGAAAATCAAAGTTGGCGGATCAAATAATTTTCAACACAAGGCTGATGAGCGGACTGATTACGTGGGACCTATTTCCCAACTCGGTGTCCAAATATATTGTATTGGTCCTCTCGGGAATCTCCTCTCCTGTTTTTCTTTTGTGAAGGAAAGGATCTCGACTCGACTCGACATGTAGAACAAAGCAAAAAAATAACAAACTTGGACCTCTTTCAACTGGCTGTTGTTACTTTGGTTACATTCGAGGTCAGTTGTTTGTGGGTTTCTTAATAACTTCTGTGTCGATGAATGTTGTCTCTGTTTCTGCAGATTCATTGCTTGTGGTGTCAGCTGGGGTTTGGCCTGTGCAGTTTATTTGTGTCGTTTTCTTGCTGTTTTTCTGTCTGTCATCTATGGCTCATTGGAAGTTAGAAGACGACTAGATCTTAAATCAGTCCGGCACTTCATTAAATAACAAGAAATTATATGGTTTGGAATTCTCACAAGGATGCCGGGTACCGTCTGCCAGAAAGAGCTACATTGAAGAAATATAATGGATGCAGAACAAGGGAAGACCACGTAAATAATGGAGTGATATCATAAAGAACAACCTTGGCGAAATAAATACTAACTTACAAACATCATTAGAAAGAACACATACAAGATCTTTACTTCTCCCCCCAACACTTCACGTCGGTAAATTGGGGAAGAGATGAAGAAGTGATGGCTCATCGTTCGTTCGTTTTTTTGTTTTTTTTTTTGTCACTTTTTTTTTTAAATTCTCCAGGCGAAACTCTTGAAAGGACAAGTCCTTAGAAGGACTCATTCCTTGGGTTCTTTTCTTGCTGTGTTGTCCTGCCTTCCTGGACCCCATCGCTCAAATACAGGAGGGAACATTTCATGTATTCATCATTTACTTATTTTTTTTTTTTTTTGGCTTCAGATTTCTCGGTGGCGTTCGTTATGTTTTTTTTCCCCGCCCTTTTATGAGGCGGGGGAGAATGCCGGGATCTTAATGGAATAGGAGGAAGTGAGACATTCAGGGATGTTAATGCGGGCAGACAGGGCTCCGTATTGTCTGCCCGGCCGAGAATGATTCTTCCCGCCAGCACAAAAGTTGAAGTTAAACAAATGGGAGTTAATAATGTTATGGAAGAGCATGGCCACCCGGTTTTAGTAATGTTTAGAATCCGGGTGTAATATAAGTTGTGTTGTCAGCTTCGGTATGTCCATGGTGTTAACTTCGTGGCGTCCATGTTGTTGTCGGGGAGGAGGTGATACGTGTAGGGGGGAAACTGGTATGCCAGTGAGGTAATTTATTCACGTTTAGCATACCTGATTAGATCAGTAAACAGTTGAAGAAAAAAACCCATGGAAGCCTTGTGGTTTTATACAAGAATGCTGAAATTTATTTCTCATCTCATCTCATCATGTTCCTCTTGTACCTTGCGGTGTCGAGGTGAAGTATAAACTTCGTGAGAGTGCCCGGTTATGGGCTTCGTATATCGACATTCCCATGGATTCTGTTATTCCCTCAGTCCAACGTTTACGTGGTCGGCCTCTTCCTCTGTTTCCATCTGGTCTGTACATCATTGCTTGTTGTGGCATGCTGTTGACTGGTAGCCTACTTGCATGGCTAAACCATTTGACTTGCTGCTTTCTAATAAAATCTAGAGCAGCTTTAACCCCTACTTTAGTCCTGATTTCTTCATTTCTGATCTTATCTCTTCTTGATACGTTGAGTATTCTTCTCAGAAACCTCATTTCTGTTGTTGTGATTTTTCTTTTCTCTTTTTCTGTCATTGTCCAGGTTTGGCATTGGTAGCAGAGAGTTGGTAGGAAGATTGTGTTGTAAAGTGCTTTCTTAGTAGTTATTGATACATGTTTGTTCTTTAGTATTGGTGCCATTTGTCCAATGAGTTGATTTGCCTTATTGCACCTATTTTCGATCTCGTCTTCTGATCTGCCATTTGATGATATTATACTTCCTAGGTACTTGAAGCTCTTTACTTGTTTCAAGGGATGTTCGTTTAGGTGAATTGTTGCTGTTTGTTCTTCTTTAGTTATAGTCATTACCTCTGTTTTGCTTGTGCTAATTGAAATTTATTTGGACAGCTAAAATGAGCAATCTGGACATTTTCAAGGAAGTTAAGTAGCAAAGACAACATATAACAAACATCAGAAAGAGGCAGCCATAGTTTGTTGACCACGTTATGATAAGACAGAAACTGGAATATGTTGTGACAACCGGAAAGATTTGTGCAAAGAGAGATAGAGGAAGACAGCGTGAGAAAATTCTTGACAGTCTTGTGTCATGGCACGGAAGGGAGTCAACACACGAATTGATCCATGCCGTTGGAGATTGCAAGTTGTGGAGAAGCATGATCGCCCTAGCCAGCCAGCAAGGCTGTGGATGGATGGATCAGACATCAGGGTTAAGAACATTAATATTCTCTTATCACTGAACGAGTGAAAATGACAGTCACTAGCTCTCGGGAGTGTTGGCCTAATGTACACAAATGTGTGTTTTTAGAATATATTGTTATATAATTTCGATAAACAATTTACATATCCTAACTTGGTATAGCTGGTCTCCCTGGTCTAGGCGTTTACACGACTTTTTCCGCAATCATGTATACTCTCGTGAGTAACGTGACGTGCGTGAGAATCGGTAGCGGTTCTCTCAGCGTCGGTAACTTACGGGGTATGTGAGCCGGTCGCCCAGAAAGCAATGTCATACTACTGAGCGTAATCTTGCCAAGAAATCAACAATCAGCTGAAAGATGCTGAGGTTGACAGCGATGTCCTCTAAAGGATATGCGAACAAAACAAAAAACAACATGGTATAATTTGGTATTGTGACGTTGTACGTTTGCATGAAAGAGGCGAATGAAACTAGAACATGTATTCAACAATAGGAAAGATGCACATGTTTCTTTGGTCATATGAGGAAAAGAGAAGCATTGGAGACCATCGTGACAAGTGGAAACATCAGTGGGAAAAGAGGCAGAGGTAGACGAAGAGAAATGATGCTCATAGACTCCGAAGAAGGAATATCATCAGCAGAAGTTATCTAGAACACAAATGACCGAGATCTCTGGAGAGCCATGGACGCCGACGCCAGCTGGCTGAGCACATGATAATATAACTTTGAACATGTGTATGTTTGCATATCTGCGAGGCTGTCTGTGTGTATGAGTGTATGCATGTTTATGTTTGTGTGTAAGTATGTATGTGTGTGCATGTGCTTGTGTGTACAAATATAATTTTTTTTAAATGTTGCATATCCCTTGCGCCGGCTCCATGGCCGAGGGGTTAGCAGCTTTCTCCGTTAGTCCTGAATACTCTCGTGGTTGACGTGAGCGCACGAGAATTAGAAGCGGTTCGAGTCGCGCCAGTGACTTATGAGAGTATGGAGCCGGTCGCTCGTAAAGTCGTGGCGTGCTGACGAGCGTAATCTAGCCTAGGAATCAACATACAGCTGAAAGATGCTGGTGTTGACCGCAATATCCTGAAGCAGGATGGAAACGCGGGAAAAAAATATCCTTTGCAGGACTTTGCAGTCAACACCAGCATTTTTCAGCTGCTGTTGTACTGGGTAAATTTTACGTTCAGTAGTTTGCCATTACTTTCTGAACGACCGGCTCCCATACCAACACGTTATAACACAAAGCGACAAGGTCTGCACAAATATAATACTACAATTAAAACTTAAAATCCCCCCCTCCCCTCCTTTCCCCATACCAATAGCTCATGATGGATCAGGAAGTACATTGGGAATAAAGCGGAATGATTACGCCAAAATCATCAATATATAGTATCAAACATAATAACAGTAACAACAATAAAATTGCAGTTCACTGGGGCGTTAAGATCTAAATAATTGAAGCTCTGCGTGTCTGTGGCACGCCATTGCATCCAACGTTATATCCGTCATTTACTGTCAAAAAACTGTCATTTACTGCCAATATAGTACCTTGCGGTGTATGGCAGAGGGGTCTTTGAGCCTGAGGAATAAAGGCCGCCTGGCTAGTGCAGTCGCCGCGAACTGTGCAGGTTAGGATTTTCTTTTTGCCGTAATGCGGCATAATTGTAGGCAGGAAGGAGATTTTAGCACAAAACGTGCCGGCGCATGCGCACATTATAATCTAGCGTTTCTGTAGTGGCAATGTTCGTTAGATTTATGACATTTCTTGTTCTATCTATCTATCTATCTATCTATCTATCTATCTATCTATCTATCTATCTATCTATCTATCTATCTATCTATCTATCTATCTGTCTGTCTGTCTGGCTGGCTGGCTGGCTGGCTGTCTGTCTGTCTGTCTGTCTGTCTGTCTGTCTGTCTGTCTGTCTGTCTGTCTGTCGTCCTGTCGACCTGCATGTCAACGGGTCGGTCTATCTACGGGTCAGCTTGTCTACGGGTCGGTCTGTCTACGGGTCGGCATTGTCTACGGATCGGCATTGTCTACGGATCGGACTGTCTGCCTGCAGGTCGACATTGTCTACGGGTCGGACTGTCTGTCTAAGGGTCGGACTGTCTGTCTACGGGTCGGCATTGTCTACGGGTCGGAGTGTCTGTCTACGGGTCGGGCTGTCTGTCTACGGGTCGGCATTGTCTGCGGGTCGGCATTGTCTACAAGTCGGACTGTCTGTCTACGGATGGGACTGTCTGTCTACGGATGGGACTGTCTGTGTACGGGTCGGACTGTCTATCTACTGGTCGGACTGCCTGCCTACAGGTCGGACTGTCTGTCTATGGGTCGGAGTGTCTGTCTACGGGTCGAACTGTCTGTCTACGGGTCGGACTCTCTGTCTACGGGTCGGCATTGTCTACGGGTCGGCATTGTCTACAAGTCGGACTATCTGTCTACGGATGGGACTGTCTGTGTACGGGTCGGACTGTCTGTCTACAAGTCGGATTGCCTGCCTACAGGTCAGACTGTCTGTCTACGGGTCGGCATTGCCTACAGGTCGGACTGTCTGTCTTTGGGTCAGCCTTGTCTACGGCTCGGCATTGTCTACAAGTCGGACTGTCTGTCTACGGACGGGGATGTCTGCCTACGAGTCGGTTTGCCTGCCTACGGATCGGTCTGCCTACAGACCGACCTTCTTGTCTGTCTATTCACCCGTACGTCTGTGTGGAGATTTGCGGAAGCGCTTTGAAAGCCAGTATTCATAAGAATGAATCCAATGAATATTTAAATAGGAAAAACATTACCCTGGAGAAAATAACTCCTGGCAGGTGAGCGAGCACTATATTACATGTTGCATGTGGTCAGCTCTGTAAATAGAACATGCTAGACGAAACAGGGTGCGTTGGTGATGTTTGTGTGGACAGTAAAAGCATGAGACATTCCAATTCATGCTCCGTCCTCATCTGCAACAGCCAGCGAAGAGTCCCAGTACTAATGGTACCAGTAGCAGTCTGATTATGTGTTCATCTGGCCTTTCCTGGAGTTTTGAGTGTCGATCAGATCCTCTGGTCACTCCCTGCAGCATCATTATCTCCGGGCCGTGATGATCTATTTGTTTTTCCGCACTATACACACGATTTCAAAGATCCCCCACCACGTCTGCCTTATCAGGCACTAATAACTCACCAAGTGGTGTAGACCCAGCCAATCTGTCTGCCTGCTCGTTTCCTACCACAGGCCAGGAGACTGGAACTACTTCTCACATTTGAATGTACAGTGGTACCTCGGGTTACGAACTTAATTCGTTCCAGAACTCGGTTCGTAACCCAAAATGTTCGTAATCCAAAATGTTCGTAACCCGAAACATTTAAATCAATGAAATAAAGACAATCCGTTTCAAGATGAACGAATCGTTCTTTTTTATTAACATCCGGTCGTTTATCTGACAAAACGCAAAGAATACGTGTACTTCACGTATTAAATAAAGCGAAAGAAAACAACTAAATGAATTAAATGTAAAATTTAAAAAAAAAAACGATTTAGTCTATCTTTATTACTAAGAAAACGATCATGGGAAATGTGTCACTTTCTTTGTTGTTCTCAATCATTAGCTTCAGGATTATCTTGTCGCTGTTTCTTGACAGCCGACTGGGAATGTATGAGAGGAAATAGAGAAGAAGGGCAGAATGTCAGACGGACCTGCGTGCCCAATTCTTAACTCTTTGAAAATAAAGATTTTCGTTCATTCGTTCGAATCTTTCTGCACCAAGAAACTATCAAGAGAAATTTGTCGCTTCCATTGCTGGAGAATCTTTCTGAAGTGGGCCATCGTGTTATCATTCATCAGGTTTACTGCCCTGTTAGCAACAAGTTTGTTTGGATGATGGTTCACAGTGAAGCCTTCGACGTCTGCCCATTTGCTGCACATTTCTTTAATCCTGGCAGTTGAAACAGTCACTGTCTCCTCATCATCGGACGATTTTAATGTCTTTAGGTGTTCATTCTGAAGATCCCCAAGCTCATCTCTAGTACTGTTTGTACTGTACACGATCGTTTGTCTCCAACGTTACACCCTGCTCTCTCTCTCTCTCTCTCTCTCTCTCTCTCTCTCTCTCTCTCTCTCTCTCTCTCTCTCTCTCTCTCTCTCTCTCTCTCTCGCATTCGTTCGTAACCCGAGGCACTGTTCGCTACATGAGGCATACAATTTTCGAAGTTGTTGTTCGTAACCTGAATTGTTCGTAACCCGAGGTACCACTGTACTTTCAATCGCTAATCGAGCTACTTTTCTCTGCCTATATATCGATTCATAAACTCAGAGATTCCCCTGCTCCAGTTACCGCTCCCCATCAGGATTTTCCCAGAATCGTTAATCTTTTTTAAGTTTGCCTGTCCTAGTATCGATCCATGTTTTCTGAATGCCTGTGTAAATCACAGAAATCGTCCTTGCTTCAGTATCGAATATATGGCTTCACTTAGCCAACAGATCAATATCGCGGGTTTGTTTTACTTTATAACGTACTAAATCTTGTCCCTTCTCGATTTTTCATGTTAGCTTATCTTGTCCACAGAGGCAGAACGATTTATTGAGTTATATTCACGACGCCGATCAATGTATTTTCATGGCTATCTCATGATTTTATATTGATCATTCACTGTATTTATTTGGCCGAGCTAGCCGTCTAGAGTCGCATTGTTTTCCTTTTATTGACAATCGATATTTCATGTGGCTTTCCGGGCGTCAGCTCTGTTGTGTGCTAATTGTAACCTTGACTTTGATTTACGAGATCCATCCATCCATCCATCATGTGCTATGCCGGTAAGCGTGGGCGGTCATGTTCTGCCATCTCACTCGATCACCAGAGTCATGGATCAGCTCCGTGTTTCTGTCTCGACCATGCCACAAGGCCAAGCCATCCAGGTACTTGCTTCTAGGTCTTCCCCTTGGTCTGCTCCCCTCGATCTTACCAGTTGTCACCAAATTCTCCAATCCATTTCTTCTCATAACATGCCCAAAGAATTTTGACTGTCTACGTCTAATTTCTCTAATCAATTTACGATCTTCATTTGTTTCTTGAAGGACTTGTTCATTGGTCTTTCTGGCTGGCCATGGTATTCTTTGCATTTTCCTCAGAAACCACATCTCTACAGCCATCAGATGTTTTTCAGCCTGACTGCTCATTGTCCACGCTTCACATCCATATAAAAGTACAGGTTCTATGTAGCATCTCAACACTCTTTTTCTCGTTTCAATTGACATCTTTTTATTGGTCAATATGTTTTTCATCTTGCTAAAGGCTACTTTTGCCATGGCGATTCTTGTTCTAATCTCTTCAATGCATCTCCCATCAGATGTTATTACTGTTCCGATATAATTGTACCTACTCACTTGTTGAAGAATATTCCCATTTACTTGTATATTACATTGTGGTATTACGTCCTTCCTAGTGACGACCATAATCTGTGTCTTTTTACAATTTAATTCTAACCCTAGTTGTTCACTGTGTGTAATAATCGCATCTACTAAATTTTGCAGGTCCTGTTCATTTACGAGATCGCCAACATTAATTAAGTTTCTATGTGTATTTATGTCTTTGTGTATCTATATATGTCTGTTTTGTTGTCTGTGTGTCTATATAATATAATGTAATATAATATAATGTAATGTAACGTAACGAAACGTAACATAACGTAAAGTAACGAAGCGTAACGTAACACAACACAACATAACATAACATAACACAATATAACACAACACAACACAAGACAACATAATATAACATAACATAATGTCACAATCCCTTGCAACAGGCAGACATTGGCTGTTGTCTAAGGTCCCTATATTTTTCAGATATCACTGAATAGTGCAGGATGAATCAGTCACTGGTATCACAATACAGATCATTACTTTAATCAACAGCTATGAGTCACTTGAGAACACTGGTTTGCATACACATAATTTTAATTCGAAGCGAACTCGATGATACGGCACTCTTCAGGAACATTGAACAATGATATACATATATCCCTTACACTCCTGTGGAGTGCAACACTGCCTTCCATTGGCCTTTATGACACCGCGATAAATGAGCTGTGACACCGAACTCTCAGTTCGACTAAGAATAACCAACTCTCCTAACTAAGTTTCCCTAACTTAGCCCCAGAACTGAATGCTTCGCTAAGCTTCCCTAATTTAGCCCAAAACTCAACTCTCCCAATTTGCCCAAACTTCCGTCTTTATTCACCTCCTCGGGACCAGCCCTGAAAATCTCCCCCTCCCTCCTGAACGCAATTATTAGTTCCCATCAAAATACCTTTCTGGGTTTTCCCTTTGTTCCCCTATTTATTTAAAACTATCCACTTGGTTAAGAATTTTCCCTTCTATTTCTATTTCACATTTTGGTGTCACATTTGTCTTTGATATCACCATTGTTACTGTTTTCTTGATATTCAAGGAGAGTCCTTTCTTTGCACTCTCTGTTACTACGACAATGCTCAAATATTGTTGTAGATCTCTTGCATTATCCGCCACCAATATTGCGTCATCTGCAAAGCGTATTTTGTTTATATTATAACCTCCGATTAGTATTCCTGGCTTCTCTTTGAGCTCTCTCATTAGATAAGTAGTTTGCCATTGCTTTCTGAACAACCGGCACCCATACCATTTCGTAAAAATCCAACGCAACATGGTCTGCTATAAAATCGCGCGCAGCTGTGTCTCGAACGCGGGTATGCGAGATTACGAAATGCGTCCTTAAATCCTTCGCCACGGAGCCGGCATGAGGTCGATATCAACCGTAAATATAGTCACGTGTCAAGTCTTCAAGTCTAGGTCGTTAGCACTGCATGACTCAGCCTAGTTATAGCAGTGGAGTACCCGGAAACCCGAGAGGAAGGAGTCTCCGTGGCGAAGTGGTTAAGCCGTCTGCCTCGCGCTCCGAAGGTTGTGGGTTCGATTCCTGGCCACGTCTTTCGGTTCACGAGTGCATGTTTCCTGGAGACGCATGGGGGTCGTCACTGGAGCTACGGAGTTCGTGCTTTTGCGACGCTTTCAGCAGGCCGCCCTGTGGAAAGAGACTGAGTCATATGGGATAAAACCCGGGGCAATGAAGTCGAGAAGACTTTTGGGAGTCTCCGTGGCGAAGTGGTCAAGTCATCTGCCTCGGGCTCCAAAGGTTGTGGTTTGGATTCCAGGTTACATCTTTCGGTTCACGAGTGCATTGTTCTCGGAGACTCCTGGGGGTCGTCACCGAAGCTAAGGAGTTCATGCTTTGTACGATGCTTTCGGCAGGTCATTTTACCGAAAGAGACTGAGCCATAAGGGATTAAACCCTGGGCAATGAAGTCGATCCTCTCGACTTTTAAGGCTTTTTTTTTTAAGTTGACAACTCGCTAGTTATCGTATTTTGTACTGGGAGACACTCGATTGGTAAGGTCGAAAGCTCACAAGTTATCTTATTTTGCACTGGGAGAAAGTCGATTGGTAAGGTCGAATGCTCACAAGTTATCTTACTTTGTACTGGGAGACAGTCGATCGGTAAGGTCGAATGCTCGCTAGTTATCTTACTTTGTACTGGGAGACAGTCGATTGGTAAGGTCGAAAGCTCACAAGTTATCTTACTTTGTATTGGGAGACAGTCGATTGGTAAGGTCGAAAGCTCACAAGTTATCTTACATTGTATTTGGAGACAGTCGATCGGTAACGTCAAAAGTTCCCTAGTTATTTTACTTTGTACTGGGAGACAGTCGATTGGAAAAGTTGACAGCTCGCTATAGTATGTCCCGAAAAGAATGCCTTCATTCACGATCAATTATTTTGAAAACTGTCTGTTGCATCGATATGAAATTTTTCCAGCCGTCTTATATTTACCCCCACCCAAGGAATATGTCTTTGATAGGTCCAAAAACAACTTAAATCATCGAAAGCGGCGCCATTTCTTTGATGTTTTGCTGAAAAACTAGTGATTTCTCGCTAACAAATTTATGTTTACAGTAATGAAAGCCCCGCCAATTCAGATGACACACATGGCGTATCCGGATTCGTATGGGAGTGGGTGCAATGAAAGAAGTAGCTTAAAATCGACAGGGTCGGCTGCATTGCACCGGGTTTTTATCCCATATGGCTCAGTTTCTTTCCGCAGCGTGGAAAGCGTCGCACACAGCGCGAACTTCGTACCTCCAGCGACGACCCTCGGGAGTCTCCGAAAAAATGCACTCGTGAAATGAAGGACGCGGCCCGGAATCGAACATACAACCTTCGGAGCCCGAGTCAGACGGCTTGACCACTTCATCACGGAGAATCCCGAGAGGGGTGCAATGTGTAATATTAGTAAAGACAGAGAATTTACAGAGGCATGGAGTAAATAATTTGTAAATTGACAGGAAAGTATAAGGATTATATTTCTTACCTTATTTTTCATTTCCTTCTTGTTTCTTCAGCTGCTGGTTAAGTGTACACAAGTATTCGTGTTAGCTTTTTATATTGAGTTCGTAAAAGCTTCCAAATAGCTGTGCGTTAATGTGCGTATGGAGTGACCAGAAATGATACCGCAATTTAGTCATCATGTTTCCATTTTTAAGGATCTGTTCAGCTGTCTGTGTAGTTTGTTCACACGTACACATGGGTGGCAGACCCGCTTTGAGTCTTCGTGAAAGACTGTCTACTCTGCTGTTTACCGTTCAGAGACGGAACATGATTACTTGTTTTGCACTATGAAAATAGTTGTCAGTGTCACTGTAGTGGGCTTTTTTCTTAACGACCAAGATGTTGGTCCTCTTTTCATTGAAGTTTATAGATTGATTCGTATGCACGTGTGTTGTCCCCTAATTTGACAACGTGTTTGCTCTCACGTTTCTTGTTATGCCACAATATGTCATTTTCCACCGCAATATTACTCTTCTGTTAGTATTCAATGCATTTAGTGTGTGTGTGTGTGTGTGTGTGTGTGTGTGTGTGTGTGTGTGTGTGTGTGTGTGTGTGTGTGTGTGTTTTTTTAAAAATACAGTTGTTTGTCACCGCTGAGGGCTTGCGGAATTGAAAATTCATCACTGTGGAATACAAACTGTTGCCATTGACATTATGCGGATGCTGTAATGTTTAGGGCCTGCAATTCTTCTGAATATTTATAGCAAAATATCCCAGTTGTTGTGCACGTGGATTAAGGTCTGCGATCTGCTCAGACCTTAATCTGTGTCGTGCGATTCCAGTAGGTTGATGACTGCTCTCAGTTGCATACAATTCAGTCCATCCTTTCTCCAGTAATCCCCTTCCTCTTTCAATACATGGTCCTCACATTTTTCCAGTAACTTTTATCAATATTTAATAGCGCGGACTGGATTAGTATCCTGACGTCAGACAATTTGAATATAGTATTGTCAGCTGCCACCTGTCCTTTAATTTTAGCCCACACAAGTTCTATAGGGTTAAAATGAGAATGGTACGGCGGAAGTCTCAAGCACCCATGACGATGCTCTTCTATCAACTTGTCGATTTGATATTTCATGCTTTTTGGCGTCTGTTTTACAAGGGACAACAATTCTATCTAGAAATATGTTTCTGGAAATGGTATGTTTTCCATTCGGAGTCATATCTTTATTGCCCCCTTTGTGCTCGATGCTGTACGTATTTTGTCTTCTTGGGTAACAACATTGATTTCATGCATTGTCCATAATTGGACACGACGGTCTATCTGGGGATTGAAGCACAGTATTCTCGAGCCAATCTCTAAATACATCACCATTCATCTTATTATGATAATCCATATTGTCTGTATGCTTTGATACGGACACGAGCCCAGCATTCTGTTGTAAGCCATTATGCGTATTACCAGCATGGCCATGACCAAAAGTTGTCATATACTACTGGGCACATGTCGCTTTATCTGTCCATCCACTGATTGCCATTCCTTATCACTTGTGGGGTGCGCATTGATCCACATTTCATCCAAACACACTATGCCATAATTTTCTTTGCGCATTTCCCTTATTTCACGTAGGTATCTGCTTCTCATGGCTCCTATATGCGGTTGCTCGCAATGATTATTTCTGCCGCCCTTTTACTTTCAAATAGTGAAGATAATGTCCTTATAATTTTCCACAAAGTTGTTTTGGATAGCTCTATGTTATTGTTCTTTCTGAACCAAACCCTAAGTTTTCTTACAGTCACTGGTTCTTTGGCATCCAGCATTTTTATAATGCTGGATAATCCTGGATATAAAAGCCAATTTATTTTTATAATTTTAGGAGTCTCCGTGGCGAAGTGGTCAAGCCTTTTGACTCGGGCGCCAAAGGTCGTGGGTTCGATTCTGGGCCGCATTCTTCGGTTCACGAGTTAAATTTTTCGGAGACTTCTGTGGGTCGTCGCTAGAGCTGCGCAGTTCGTGCTTTGTGCGATGCTTTCCGCGCTGCGGAAAGAGACCGAGCCGTATGGGATAGAACCCGGTGCAATGAAGTCGACACTGTCGTATATCAAGCGACTTTTTAAAGCATTTTTATAATAGCTCGCCTTATGACATCTTTGTCAAAGCTGTCGACGAAATGACCGTTTACTCAAACCCAATGCATGCATTGTTCTTTTTTCGACATTTGTAATAGTATAAAACAGTTTCCTGCGATCAGCTCCTTGACAAAAATATGTGTACAACTTCATAGCGATTCTTTGAAGTGTATAATTTCGCATTCAATCCCATTGAAAAATATTCATACATTTGAATGTTAGCGATAAGTGATAAGATTTTTAAAAAACCAAAATATTAATCAGGTTTCATGAAATAACCCACATTTTGAGACACCTCTGAATGAACAGTCCTAGTTTAAACAACGCGGGTAGTTGGCATAAGGCCAATCCCGTGAAAAAAAAAACGAACAGTATTCAACACTGAGCGCTGATTGTCTGGCTACGCTGTAATACATTTAAAATTATGAATTTCTTCTCAGACCCGTAAATTATATACCACATGTAAACAAACTTTGAAATCTGCTGTAAAATCTCCAGAACAAAATATTTTTTGTTGGGTGGACATAATGATAAGGTTATATACTAAATCTCATAATTTTCCCTCAGTTGGTTACTGAGATATGGATGTTTATATTGGGGCAAAAAAAAAAAAAAGTACTATAGTTATCTTACTTTGTACTGGGAGACAAAGTGCTCATTCATAATTCATTACACATTTCATTACACACACACAGGCTGGCGCTCAA
Source organism: Cepaea nemoralis (assembly GCA_014155875.1). NCBI lineage: Eukaryota > Metazoa > Mollusca > Gastropoda > Stylommatophora > Helicidae > Cepaea > Cepaea nemoralis. The sequence continues at coordinate 97,670 of JACEFZ010027527.1, read as the reverse complement.
TATCGTGAACTACTCACCGCAACACGCGTCTGCTGTGGGATTCCACTTGCAAGAACTACTAGTTACCAGTCCTGTATATCATACAGCCATTGGAGTCTAAAGCGTTTAAAATATTACATTCCTTTGCAGGACGTTGTTATCAACCCCAGGTTGATTTTCTAGAAAGTTTACATTCACTAGTATACCATTACTTTCTGAACCAGAAAACTTACATTCGCCTTTATGCCTGTGTAGGGGTTGAACTCCCTACCTCAAAATCAGCGTACAGGAAGTTCATGCACGTGAGCTCCTATCATTTCGGCTAAGTCGAAGTCTGGGCCTTCACATATATGGAAAGTGGTCCGATGTGTTTGTGAGTTTGTTATTTGAGATATACTGGTTTAATATAAATTCTGAGACCCATGGTGCTACTTCAATGGTTGGGTACGAATTATGCGCGCGATTTGGTAGCAGACCGTGTTGCGTTGGTTTTTTACGAAATGGTATGTGTTCCGGTCGTTCAGAAAGCAATAGCAAACTAGTTTAGTTTAGTTTAGTCGATGGATCAACATCATGGCACACGGGTGCAACCCATAAGTGCTCCGTTCTCCTCCTAACTCAAACCTGAGTCTGGAGAAACTCAGCTCAATGCACGAACTCCGTAGCACCACCGAGGATCCTGAAATACTTTGGGTAGATTTTTAACTCTAAATTTTACCCGGGCAGCGCCGTTTGGCTACCCTTTTTCGAATTCCAACTGCCAAGGGATTTTTTACGTGCGCAACAATACACACGGGCGTCCGATCTCACTACCCAGACGCCAGGGGAAACTTATTACTAGAAGTCCACGAGAAAAAACCCCGGACCATCACCGGGGCTTGAACCCGGGACCTCCAGCACTCGAGGCGGACATCAAACCTCGAGACCACGTAGCCCCCTAATGGCAAACTACTGAACGTAAACTTGCTGAGAGATCACAACGGCAAAATATGCTGGTGTTGACTGCCACATCCTGTAAAGGGTATGCAACTAACTATTGACCACATAAGCAATCGAGTGCCAATTGATCTAATAATATGGGGCCAGCTAGGAGTCCCCACTAAGCCTCATAGCGTGCAAAGTCGTCCATTTTATAGAGATTGTCAGGGGGAAGAGTGGTCTCGAGGTATAGTCTCCGCCTCCAGTGCTAGAGATCCCGGGTTCTAGCCCCGGTGAGAGCCGGGATTTTTTTCACGTGAACCTCCGGTAACAAAATTTCCCCTAGTCTCTGGGTAGTGAGATCGGACGCCCTTGTGAATTGTTGCGCACGTAAAAAATTCTTAGACAATTGGAAATCGAAAAAGAGTAGCCTAACGGCGCTGCTCGAGCAAAATTTCGAATTATAAAATCTACCCAAAGTATTTCAGGATCCTCGCCGGTGCTACGGAATTCGTGCACTGAGCTGAGTTTCCCCGGACTCAGGCTTGAGTTAGGAGTGGAACGGAGTACTTATGGGTTACACCTGTGTGCCGTGATGTTGATCCGTCGACTAAACTAAACCAACAGAGATTGTCAACCATCTCAAAGTTTCCTTCTTCTTCTGAGTTCCTCTTTCAAGAAGAGCTCGTCACGTCCAGTTCTAGTCCCCATGGTCAGTGTGTCCTGCATTTGTGTCAACTGCTTCTTCTAGCAAGATTCCATCCCAGATAGAATATCTACCTATGGATCGGCATTCTTGTACTAACAATTTTGCTAGAGCAGTCCCCTTACGGCCTACTCTTTGCAATGTCCCAGTGCCGTGGGAATGTTAACATGCACGACTTACACATGGGAGGCCCTTATCCGAGAAGGCTAGGCGTCCGATCTCACTACCAGAGAGATCAGGAAAGCTCGTAACGTCATTATATATGACTGGTTATGGGGATAAATCCCATCGCTATACTGGGATCAAACCAGTTACCTTCTGAGCCTGTGGCTGGTTGGGGGTCAAAGGGGGGGGGGGGGGATACCATGACCTCTCAGCCACGGCTTCCTGTTTCTGAAAGTGATGTATGTTTACTTTACATATAATTTTATTGGCAATGAAAGTGATATATGTTCACATATATATTGATTGACGTATGAAAGTGATCTATGTTTACATATACTTTGATTGACGTATGAACGTGATGAAAGTTTCCTTATATATTGATTGAATTATGAAAAAAGTTTCCTTATATATTGATTGACGTATGAAGGTGTGTTTACTTATATTTTGCTTTATGTATGAAAGTGCTCTCTGTTTACTTTTTATATTGATTGACGTATGAAAGTGATGCCTATGGATAAGGGGGAGGTGGTCGTGCGCTTGTGGAACCAGGTGGAGAAGGCCGAGGAACAGATTGAGAACCCATATGTGGAAAGAATGAGATTGCGGGGGATCGGCAGGGGTTCTGGAAGAATCTTAAAACTGAGAGGGAAGACCAGGAGAACTTTTAATCATATAGCGGTGGGTACGATTAGTAGTATGACTCTTCGCTGGCTGTTGAACGAGGGGACGGAGCATGTATGGGAATGTCCTGAGTGCAGTGATGTCGGTTCTTGACTCAACTCAACTCAACTCAAATCAACATGAAAGTGATGTCTGTTTACTTATATTTTGATTGGTGTATGAAAGCGATGTATGTTTACTTATATTTTGATTGGCGTATGAAAGCGATGTATGTTTACTTATATTTTGATTGGCGTATGAAAGCGATGTATGTTTACTTATATTTTGATTGGCGTATGAAAGCGATGTATGTTTACTTATATTTTGCTTGATGTATGAAAGCGATGTATGTTTACTTATATTTTGCTTGATGTATGAAAGTGATGTATGTTTACTTATATTTTGATTGGCGTATGAAACCGATGTATGTTTACTTATATTTTGCTTGATGTATGAAAGTGATGTATGTTTACTTATATTTTGCTTGATGTATGAAAGCGATGTATGTTTACTTATATTTTGCTTGATGTATGAAAGCGATGTATGTTTACTTATATTTTGATTGGCGTATGAAAGCGATGTATGTTCACTTATACTTTGATTGATGTATGAAAGAGACGTATGTTTACTTTACATATACTTTGATTGACGTATGAAAGCTATGTATATTTGCATATACTTTGATTGACGTATGAAAGTAATGTATGTTTATTGATTTATGTACTTGGACTAAGAAGATTAAGATACCGTATCTGATACTGGTAATTTATGCGATATTGTTCATTTTATCTTTCGCAGGAGTACAGCCAGCATAACAACAACAAAGCCCACTCGCCTTGAAATAATACAGAGCAGATAAGAAACATAGTTTATATCGGTGGTATCATACACACAGACTTTTTCAAGCCGCACTCGAGAATTGTCCGGCTGTCTCAAGGAGCTACATAACTCTGCCGTCATCAACTGTGGATATCCCCAGACAACTGTGCTAATCACTTCAATGACATTGGCGTCATTCTGGCTGGAAAAAGCCCCTGGGGCTAAATCATTCTTTGAGTGAGATTGAATAACTGTCCTGTTTCTTCACTCAAGATCGACGATTTAGCCTAGCAAAATGATTATTCGCGTTTGTTGACTTCACAATTGAGAATTATTTATGAGTCTGTGAGCAGTTATCATTTGTGATCCTGACATTTACAGAAGTATGATTGTTTCACTTCCATGTTTTGTTTGACTACAAGTGAATACAGAGAACAGAACGCCAGATTAAAGATTAACACACTTTCTGGAATACCATTTTCAGACAGGAGATTATCAACCCAAAGAAAATAACTGACAGCTGTTTTCGCGTGATAATTTTTTCTTTAATTGTTAAAAGGCCCTGAAGTATAGAAAGTATTCACAATGGGGGATCTCAAAGGTCATCTGTTGCCGGGAAGTCTGTTCCTTGTGTACGGGTTGTGGTGGGCGGCGGGCGCCATTAAGCGGTACTTGTGTGCCGCAAGGCTGGCACCCGATACATCTCAACAGCAAACATTTCCTTGCCTTTGGGCCTGTGGCCGTGTAGGGTCATGGCCGATTGAGAGCATCGTCAAAATTGCTTTGTCATCGTTCGGCATGTTTGCAGAAATTACCTTCAATCTTCCGCACCCTAACATGGGCATTGGTGGGTATCAGTCTCTCCGTGGTTTTGTTTAGCTCGCACATGTTTAGTTCTCGCTGCTGTGTTTCAGATGTTTGTTCTTACTTATGTTTGTTGACATGCACTTGCTACGTTTTTACGAGATAGTAGTGTTTTGCTGTCAGAATTTTGAAATAAAGATTAGCATCGAAAAGACATCATTTATGACAATTCGACAAACAACCAGTGCAATGTCAAACTGTCATAAACCTTAGTTTACTGCCTATACAGTACCTTGCGGTGTATGGCAGGGGGTCCTTGAGCAATTTAACGTAAATATCAACCGAAAATAATTTAAATAAGTTAGAGAGTAGAAGTATCTGGGCAGCGCGTTAACGTATCTGGGCAGTTCGTTAACAGACGATGGAAGATTAGACATAGATACAGAAACCAGAATTCAGAAAGTAAACAACATCAGTTATCAAATAGAATATATCCTAAAACATCCAAATATCAACAACATGCATACACAAAAGAAGCTGATAAACGCTTTAAAACTGTTTTTCTATTGTAATCAGAATAATTGAAATGGTTAGAGACAGGTTAGTCAGAGTTTTGATTAATATCACAATGGTGTTCCCTAAAGCGGTCAGCTAGGCGCCTACCAGTCTGTCCAATATACTTCACAATGGAGTCGACGATGCATGGGTCACAGCATTGAAGCCATTCTACTCTAATAACTTAATTAGACTTACAATTGAAAGCCAGTTAATCAACTCTTTGGGATATATCCATCCAGCGGGAATCAATACTGTTGTGGATGTCGCTGTATAACTCTGCTGACTCCCCTCTAATCATATCTAACTGTTCGACACCTTCGGCTCCACATATCCTTATTTGGCACTTTTCACAACTGAACTTCTGCGCCGTCTTCCTAGCAACGTATCATACCTAGTCTTTTCCTGTTTATATTTTCATGTTATAAAATTTTCTGATTTCATGTTTTTATTTATATCTGTTTATGTTGAAACCGAGGAAGATTATTACAATAAAAATGTCAATTCGTTGTGTCGTAGTATAACTTATTTTTATTTTATTAGTTCTTGGGATATTATCATTGATTTTTTCCCTTGTGATTTACGTTTGCCGTTGAGAACTTCCTTGTAACATATGTACACTGTGTCTATGTAGTATCTCTCACGTCTTCGCAGGAGTTCCACATATCTAACTGTTTATATTTCCTATTGTTATACCCTGGTGCAGTCGTTACTTTTTTATGTAATAATATTAGATATGCCGTTAATACAGCATTGATTGCAGATAACGAACAGGATCTGCGACAGTTGGTAGTTACAGCTAGTGGACACAGGAACAGCTAGGGTTAGAATTAAATTGTAAGAACACAGAAATTATGGTCGTCTCTAAGGAGAAAGAAATACCACAATGTATTATTATACGGGTAAATGGGAATATCAAACAAGGAATTGGTACAACTGTCTCGGAACAGTCATAACATCTGATGAGAGGTGACTTGAAGAAATCGGAACAAAAATCGTAAGGGCAAAGCCAGTTGCAAGATGGAAAACATACTGACCAATAAAAAGATACAAATTGCAACGAGAAAAGGAGTATTGAAGTACTGCATAGAACCTTTACTTTTTTATGGATATGAAACGGGGACAATGAGTAGATAAGCTGGAAACATCTAATGACAGTGGAAATGTGGTTTCTGGGGATAATGAAAATAATACAATGGACAGACAGACAAACTAATTAGCAAGTCACGCAAGAAACAAATGAAAACCATTAACTGATTAGAGAAATTAGACGTAGATGGTCAAGACCTTTAGGCACGTTATGAGAAGAAATAAACTGGAGAATTTGGTGAGAACTGGCAAGATAGAGGGGAGAAGAACAAGGGGAAGGCAGAGAGGTAAATATCTAGATGACTTGGCGGCATGGCATAATCGAGACAAAAACACAAAACTGATTCACGACTCTGGTAATCGTATGAGATGAGGAAACATGTCCTCCAACGCTTATCGGCATGACACATGATGATTAGTATAAAGTAAAAGTATAGAGTAATCTATAAAGTACAAGTACAGAACAATATTGTTCTCCCTACTTTGTCCCTTTTGGTACCCCCTTGTTCATTATGTGAAGTGTACCTCTATTTAGCCTAAAGTTACTGTGTTTATGGTTCAGTTTTCTTATATAGCTGTCCTGTGATTATTTTAATAAGTTTACTAGCATACTCATCAAGTCGTCTGGGCCATTGTTCATTTTTCATATACAGCACATTCATTTTCCGCCTAATCCACAGTTTGTAAATTGTATTTGTGCATATGTGACCATCTGTTACATCCACATCTGTTACAAGATCTTAAAACAGAGTTTAACAATCATGCTTTATTATTTGTGTGAAGTAACATCATATTAACCCATTCTATGGCAGGCCACGGGCAATTACCACGAACAACGGGTTACTTTCTGTATTTGCTATCCTGGCAAATCGTTATAAACGTTGCTTGTTTCATTGATCCAGTGCATCCAGCTCAGACATCAAATATGTGTTCCAGTACATCAAGCTTAGGCATCATACACGTGGTTCGGTGCATCCAGTTTCAGCATCATATATGTGGTCCAGCGCATCCGGTTTTAGGATCATATGTGTGGTTCTGTGCATCCAGTTTAAGCATCATATATGTGGCTCAGTGCACCCAGTTTCAGCATCTTATATGTGGTCCAGTGCATCCAGCTTCAGATTCACATATGTGGCCCAGTGCATCCATTTTCATCATCATATATGTCCCCCAGTGCATCCAGTTTCATCATCATGTATGTTGCTTAGTGCATCCAGCTTAAGCATCATATATGTGGTTATGTGACCTAGCTTAAGCATCATATATGTGGTTCTGTGCACCTAGCTTAAGCAACATATATGGGATCCAATGCATCCATCTTCAGCATCGTATATGTGATCCAGTGCATCCAGCTTCAGCACACAATTCTGTTCGAGTTGTCCTGCTAATCGTTGTTCCACGTTTATATGTCAAGGATGCTGAGGTTCTCATTCGTGCTCTATTGCTGATGTGCTGTACTGTACATGTTCTGTATTGTGTTCTATGGTTTAGATGCTCTATTATGTTCTAGGACTGATGTGCTGTACTGTACTAGTTCTGTATTGTGTTCTATGGTTTAGATGCTCTATTATGTTCTAGGACTGATGTGCTGTACTGTACTAGTTCTGTATTGTGTTCTATGGTTTAGATGCTCTATTATGTTCTAGGACTGATGTGCTGTACTGTACTAGTTCTGTATTGTGTTCTATGGTTTAGATGCTCTATTATGTTCTAGGACTGATGTGCTGTACTGTACTAGTTCTGTATTGTGTTCTATGGTTTAGATGCTCTATTATGTTCTAGGACTGATGTGCTGTACTGTACTAGTTCTGTATTGTGTTCTATGGTTTAGATGCTCTATTATGTTCTAGGACTGATGTGCTCTACTGTACTAGTTCTGTATTGTGTTCTATGGTTTAGGTGCTCTACTATGTTCTAGGACTTTACTGTCTTCTACTGCAGGTGTTCTGTAGTGTGTTATAGGACTGATGTGCTCTACTGTATTTTACTACTACTACTACTGGAGTCTCCGTGGCGAAGTGGTCAAGTCGTCTGACTCGGGCTCCGAAGGTTGTGGGTTCGATTCCGGATTTCGTCACGAGTGCATTTTTTTTGGAGACTCCTGGGGTTCGTCTTTGGGGCTACGGAGTTTCTGCTTTGTGCGACGCTTTCGGCAGTTTGCTGTGGAAAGAGACTGAGCTATATGGGATAAGAACCCGGTGCAATGAAGCGATTTTTTTTTTTTAAATTCTACTACTGAGGTGTTCTACTGTGTTCTGCTGCAGATGTTATGTACTGTGTTGTACTGCTGAGGTGCTCTACTTTGTTCTAGAGCAGAGGTGCTCTACTTTGTTCTACTGCTGAGGTGCTCTACTGTATTCTACTGCTGGTGTATGTCCTACTATGTCGACTATTGAAGTGCCCTACTGGTTTCTATTATTGAGGTAAATTCATAGACAATTTCGCCACATAAAAACAAGACAAGCGACAAGTTTGGTCACTAGATTGAGACAAATGAAAATCGTAAACTGATTAGAGAAATTAGATGTAGATGGTCCCAAATTTTTGGTCACATTATGGGAAGAAATAAATTGGAGAACTTTGTGACAACTGGCAAGACTAAGGGGAAGAGGACAAGGGGAAGGCAGATAAGTTTTGGCCACGTGGTATTGTTAAGACAAGAACACTGAGCTGATCCACGACTCTGGTGATCGAGTTAGATGGCGAAACATGACCGCTCGCGCTTATGGGCATGGCACGTGATGATGATGCGATTGAGACGCGATGGTCTAGCGAGTGCATGATACTACATGACATGCAATCGAGGCGGAAGACCTGGCATCACGGGATTAACAACAACAAAATAACACCAACCGCAACACCATCAATAGCAACAATGACGATAGTAACAGCAGTAACAACACCAACAAGAAAAAAATAAGACTGAAAAAGTACTGAAATGTCTGGGTACAAAATTTGATTTTTGATGAAGAAAATTAACAGTTCAAGTAACAAACACACAAACAGACAAGTAATGGCCCCTTTAACACATCAACGGCCCATTGGCCATCTGGTTCCAGCCCGATATGTTCATAAACCAAACGACTGTATAGACTTCATAAACCAAACGCCACTCAGTGGCTGATGTGGCCGGTATCACACCATCCGCCTTTACCCCCCCCCCCCCCCAACATATTTCCTAGTAGACATTTTAGGCCGTATAAACCTGAGCCGTCAGGTTAATTTTTTTGTTAAATTTCGAAACCCCTTGATACTGTTCGAACTCAAAACCGTCATTAGCGTCTAGCCAATATGCTACCACGAATAACCTTTTTTTTTTTTTAACCTTTATTATTTTTAACAGTTAAAAGTTAATAATTGTGTCTTATCTCCACAGTTCAACATGCAACAATGTACTTCTTCTTCATGCTGTCCGGCGTTGTAGAATTGCTCATGTATTTCGGCGTGCCGCTGCCTCCTAGCACGGACTACATCTCCCTAGCCCTGGCGTTCATGGTAGAAGGCCTGCTGTTTGCCAACCACTTGCACGAGCGAGAGGTGCTGGACATCAAGATCCACCTACTGCTGGTCTATGTGGTCTTTGTGACTGTCTTCGTGATTTTACTGGAGGCCAGGTGGGTCCTTGTTTTGTCAGGAACATCATGTTACTGGAGGCCAGGTGGGTCCTTGTCCTTGTCTGGCACATCTTGTTACTGGAGGCAAGATGGGTCCTTGTCTTGTCTGGCACATCATGTTACTGGAGGCAAGGTGGGTCCTTGTCTTGTCAGGAACATCATTTTACTGGAGGCCAGGTAGGTCCTTGTCTTGTCAGGAACATCATGTTACTGGAGGCAAGATGGATCCTTGTCTCGTCAGGAACATCATGTTAGTAGATGTAATATCATCATCATCGTCAAGTTCCATGCCAGTTGGCGTAGCGTTCATGGCTCTCCACAGATCTCAGTCTTTGGTTTTCTAGATCAACTCAGCTGATGATATACCTCCATGCCACCGTCTCACTCCATCCAGCATCATTTCGTTTGGTCTGCCGCTGCCTCTCTTCCTCTCGATCTCTCCAGTTGTCACGATGTTCTCCTATGCCTTGCTTCTCATCACATGACCAAAGAAAGCTGTTTGTCTCTTTCTTATTATTGTATATAATGTTCTAGTCTTATTAGCCTCTTTCAGGCAATGGTTGTTAGATACTCTGGCAGTCCAAGGAATTCCCAACATTCATCTCAGGAACCATATCTCTGTTGCTTCCAAGTTCTTCCTAATTTGTTCATTTACATGCCATGATTCATTGCCATACAGCAAAATAGATTCTATATAGCACGTCAGCACTCTTTCTTACAATTTAATGATAGTGACTTATTGCATAAGAATCTCTTCATTTTCTGAAATGCAGCTTTTGCTTGCCCTATTCTGCTCTTAATCTCTGGTGCTCATCTTACATCTGATGTTATATAAATACCCTTAGGTATTTAAAATGATTAATTTGGTGAAGAATTTTGCCTTCTATTTCTATTCCACATTTTGGTGTCACATTTGTTTAAATGTAAGATATATCCTAATATTGTCACACACACGCGCGCGCGCGCGCGCCCACACACACGCACACACACGCACACACACGTACGCACAAACACACGATGTTTCTAGGGATATCATCATCATCATCGTCATAAAAAAATCGCGGCCATGCCGATAAGCGTTGGCGGTCATGTTTCACCATCTCACTCGATCACCAGAGTCGTGGACCAGCTCCGTGGTCTCGACCACGCCACGTGACCAAGCCATCCAGGAATTTACTTCTCTGCCTTCCTCTTGTTCTCTTCCCCTCTACCTTGCCAGTTGTCACCAAGTTCTCCAATTTATTTCTTCTCATAACGTGACCAAAAATGTTGACTGTCTACATCTAATTTCTCTAATCAGTTTACGATTGTCATTTTGTTAGGGGCATATAAGATAGTCACGGGTAAAGCTAGAGCATTTCAAATGCAAGGATCAGACCTATAACATTTTACGCCGTTACATATATATGGAGAGATAATATATATACAGACCTACAAGCACTTGGAATCAACGACTGACAAGAGAAGGTCAACCAGAGAGAAGAATGGGGACGGATTGTATCTGCAGCAAAGAACCTCAATGGCTCGGAACGCTGAAGAACAAGTTACATATACTCGTAACGTAAACAAACAATCCCTTTATAGCCTTGATCGTATTGGGTACATGGTACCAGCCCTATTTGTATAAAGACCTTTCTGCACCCGGCGATTGATGTGGGCAGTATTCCGATCACTCCGACCAGGACATGTCCTTGTGCCCAGTTTAGGATGTGTTGAGTTGAGTTGAGCTAGGAACTGACATCACTGCACTCAGGACATTCCCATACGTGCTCCGTCCCCTCGTTCAACAGCCAGCGAAGAGTCATGCTACTAATCGTTCCCCCGCTATCTAATTGAAAGTTCGCCTGGTCTTCCCTCTCAGTTTTGAGATTCTTCCAGAACTCTTGCCGATCCCCCGCAATATTTGAGGATGTGTTCCACCAGGGAGTTGGGGTGAATTCAAAGAGATCCAGCTCGATAAGGATTCAAATACATGGACATCGGACAGGCAGGCATCCTTGCTAGCCACTCGTTACCGGTACGTCCTCGAATATTCTAGGTCAAAGCATAATTAGGTGGGGATGACAACTTTTCGTCCAATGTACAGCACCTTCCTTAAAAAAAAAAATTCTGAATACCCATGACCACTTTGTCCCTTTCAATGGACCAGGACTTGTGTGGCTGTGGACATGGCTTGGGGTAGGGCGACGAAAAGGTGCACACATTGAGAAAACCTGAGAGTTGTATAACCAGATAATTCCTTCTCTATAAGCGGCTACCAAATAGATAATGACATAACACGCCGCTTGCCTCGCGCTCCGAAGGTTGTGGGATCGATTCCGGCCTAACATCGTTCTGTTCACCTGTGCAACTTTCTCGGAGGCTCCTGGGAATCGTCGCTGGAGCCACGGAGTTCGTGCTTTATACAACGCTTTCGACAGACCGCCCTGCGGAAAGAAACCTAGCCATATGGGATAAAACCCGGTGCAATGAAGTCAACTGAAGTGACACTTAGTTCTATTCCTGTCCCGTACATGCATTTGCTACATGCGCGGGGGGGGGGGGGGGCCACGCACACACGCACACACAAACGCACGCGCTATATGCACGAAACGCTTAAACACATGTACACACACGCTAACTCGTTTTAGAAATCTATGTGTTAATATTCTGTCGTCGTTTATTTTACACATGACTTACATGAACCATCTTAAAACGTTGACTACTTCAAATCCCTCACGGAAAGAGCACACACTCTCCTGAGGCCGCGGGTGGCTTTCCCCCAAGCTCTGTAATGATTCTCTGAAATCTCGACAAGTCCCGTCTGAGCCTCGCGGGAACTCCCCAAAAGCTCTGTAATGGTTTTCAAGCTCTGTAGGATTTGTCTAGACCAGTTTTCTAACTGCAATTAGACTGCCGTTATGAGTCGAATGGATCGGCGGTTGCCTTGTGGTTAGTGCGTTTGACTGCCAAAGATAGGGGTTAGGGTTCTATTTTAGTTAGTAGCGAGACTTTTGTTTCCGATCTTTTAGTATTTAGGGTTGAATTAGACTATAAAATGTATACCAGACGTATAAAATATATGCCCAAACTACAACATTTCCAGGCGAACCTTTTGGCCTAGAGAGACAACAGTGGAAGATAAACTCTATGGACTGCTGAGTGAACTAAAAAATACTGTTAGATTCATACAAGAGACAACATTGCAGCTACAGACATATTTCAAGCGAACGAAATAAGAAGAAGAAACAATTGATTGATTGATTGATTGATTGATTGATTATTTGCTTGATTGAATAACTACATCATAGTAGTCTTCATCATAAGGTAAACAATATTACAAAACACAAAGTAAACCGCAGTTTTACGGAAATGAAATTTAGTGAAAACAAAGAGCGTTGCGGCGCCAAGCCTTCACCAGCAAACAAACACAAGAAAACACAACAAATATACCACGTAGAAGACACTACATATCTATGTAAAGACGTAATAACAGACTGCGATTGTTTGATTGACTGATTACCTGAGTGCTGTGGTGCGTTGTTGTCCTACCTACACTTGCAGGGCTACCTTGCCAAGTCCGGCACTGTCCTGTCCTCTGTTTTCCTGAGCTAACAGAGCAGCCAACCATTCAGCGATTGATTGAATGATTGATTGATTGATTTAGGAACCGACATCACAGCATTCGGGGCATTCCCATAAGCGCTCCGTCCCCATCCTCAGAAGCCAGTGAAGAGCTCCAACCCCAATAGTACTAGTAGCAATTCATTCAGTACCAGTAGCATTCAGCGAAATAATGACCAATGATACAATTGCATTTTATTGAAGACATATTGTGTTCATGTGTTATGTATTATTTTACCAACTGTTGTGGACGATTATGCCTATTCCTGAACCACATTTCTCTAGCAATATGTATGACTTTGTATTCGTAATCCCGCATACCTCGTTCGAAACACAGTTGGGGGATATTCACAAGCAGACCGCCTTGCGTTGGTTTCCATACAATGGTATAAGTGCCAGTCATTCAGAAAGCAATGGCAAACTACTGACCGTAAAATTTACAAGAAATCATAAACAGCCAAAAACGCTGAGATTGACTGCCACGACCTGTAAGGGATATGCAAATTTAAAATAATGTTTGGCTTCATGTGCTGATGTGTTGTCTGCGTTTTTGTTGGTGTGGTGTCAAGGAAGTGCCTTGAACCTGCCAGGAAATATACCTGTCTAGCCGTAATCCCAGTGTGTGTTGTGCTGAATCTTGTCCTCGTTACATTGTGATGTTGCTCTCCGAAAATGTTAAACCCAGTTTCGGCCACACGCCGCTGGTTTCTCAGTTTGGAGAGAGGAATGACAGCTCTGTTAGACTGTCCCCGCGAAGGCGATAGTTTGGTACCGTATGGGAAGACGTCTTTACAATAATCTCTCTCCGACACAGGCAAGCCCTCGTCAGGGTTCGGGCTATCTGAGGGCCAGTGGTTCGGACTTAAGAGTTAAAATGGAAACATATATGTGTGGCTCCTGCTGGAGAGAGGGAGAGCGGGAAACGAGGGAGGGAGAGAGAGAGACTGGGAGAGAGGGAGAGGGAGAGAGAGAGACTGGGAGAGAGGGAGAGAGAGAGAGACTGGGAGAGAGGGAGAGGGAGGAAGCGAGTTAGAGGGAGGGAGAGGGAAAGAATGAGAGAGAGAGAGAGAGAGAGAGAGAGAGAGAGAGAGAGAGAGAGAGAAAGCGAGTGAGAATGAGGCAGAGAAGCGTTGGAGAGAGAGAGAAAATTAGAGAGAAAGAGCATGAGAGAGATACAATGACATAGATAGCGGGGGGGGGGCGAGCTAGAGAGAGGGAGAACGAGAGAGAGAGAGAGAGAGAGAGTGAGAACGACAGAGAAAGAAAGAGAATGAACGAACTTCATATTCAGCTGGTTAGGAATTGGACACGCAGGCCCGCCTGGCAAAGAGAGAGGGACGGGGAGAGAGGGACTGGGAGAGAGAGAGAGAGAGAAAGAGAGGGAGGGAGGGAGAGGGAGGGAGAGAGAGAGAGGACGAGAGAAAAAGAGAGCAAAGGCAGAATCAGGGTACAAACCTTGCAAAAAACTCAAACTCCGTGAACATAAATCACAGCGGGAAACTGAATCCAAAAAAAATAAAAAAATAATAAACAATAATAATAATAAAATAATAACAATACTAAATTAAAGAAAGGAACTATGTACACATAATCTACACTAGAACAAAAGGAATCCAATGTTTGATCTCGGTGATCTCCTTCGGGAACTACACAAAGAGACGTAGGTTCACCTTGAACTGGGAAGTTTGATTTTAGAGTTTTCCTTGTTGCAGATGGGGACGGAGCAGGTAGGGGAACGTCCTGAGTTCCGTCAAGTCTGTTCTTGACTCAGCTTAACTCAAATCAGTTCAACTCAGCTCACCTCACCTCTCTTAAGAATTCGCATTGAGAGGATTCACATAACAGGGAGTACTGGGTCACTGAACTGCTTCTGTCACACCAGTGTACGCTGCCCGCCCTCCACGACTAAGAGATTTAGCCTGGGAGATTATCTGATTCAGTGAACAAACAGTAGGACTGGACCAAATATGGCAAAATCAAATGAATAATTATTATTATGTAATTTCCGTTCATTGAGCATTGAAATTGTGGAAGTTAACCGCGAAACGAAACAAATAACACCATGCCCCTAGTATCGCGACATATCGAACTTGTGTCTTAATGGGAGGTCATATTTGGCGATATATTATGTTATTCCCACGATAATTTTAAATTTACCACGAACTCTTTCCGTTTGCAATCATGACACATTAACAATTGGGCAGTTCCAGCCGATTTTGTGCAAACAGAATGAGTTTGTGGTAAATTTGAAATTACCGTGGGAATAACAGCTATTCCAGATTCGAAAAATGCATGTAGATATATTATCCTTCGGCACTCAATCAGTTTAGAGAAATGCCATAAAGTAGAAGCTAATTAATACTAACCCGGTTTCTTTGGTAGTTTCGAAGGGGTCTGAACCCATACCCACAGAGTCTTTACCTTTTTTCATGAAAGATTTGGTTTTGCAGAATCCAGAGGTCGGCGTTGCTGACGTTGGCGAGGTCCTACCTGCTGATGCTGCAGGGGAGCTGGTTCTGTGGGGTCGGGATCATCCTGTACGGCCACGGAGACAAGAACACGGCCTGGAAGCTGGACAGCCACATGGACGCCATGCAAGCAACCATTTACTTCAGGTGCACGCAGTGTGTGTGTGTGTGTGTGTGTGTGTGTGTGTGCGTGCGTGCGTGCGTGCGTGCGTGCGTGTGTGTGTGTGTATGTGTGTGTGTGTGTGTTTGTTTTCGTTCGTTCATGGTACTCTCTCTCTCTCTCTCTCTCTCTCTCTCTCTCTCTCTCTCTCTCTTGGAGTGAATTTGAGATTGTGTGTGAGTGTGTATGAGGTGTGTGTTATCATTATCATCATCATCAGTACCACCATCATTATTGTCAATATCACTATCAACATCATTGTGTTATCATCATTATCCTCATCACTCTTAGATATCATCATCAATCTTAGACATGACCATTTTTATTATCACCCTATCATCACTATTTCTCATCATTATCATCATCACCCTTAGACATCATCATTATAACTCTTCAGCATCATAATCAACATCATCAGTATCCTTGAAAGCAGGGGGGGGGGGGAGAACGTTTTGTGCGTGGGGCCACATTGACAAATATAAAGCTATTGGGGGTTGGTGGGGGGGGGCGCCGCATATATATACTATGTCCACTTTGTTTGCAGAAACCTATCACAATAAGTAATTTTGAATTATTTATAGATTATTAAACAGTATAAATAACTAATTATTGCAATTCTATTTTACTTATACGCTTATATATTAAATTTTACAATATGGACAAATACTTTTACTAATTTGTTAACAAGATTTTACATTTTTTTAAATTATAATATTTTTAAAAATTATCTATTAATGGCTTTAATTTAGACATAACCGACTACATTGTCACTATAATTGTTGATTTCTAATGAGATGTATGTAACTGCTTGCAATTTTTGACAATATTCTTGAAATCTGGAGCAAGTTGACTTGTTGAAATTCGCATGACAGCATGCAAGTTGCAGTCCGACAATAAAGACCTGTTCTTAGATTTGTTGCTCTTCAAGCAAGAAAATTTGTTCGCAAATGTATGTTGATCCAAACAATGATAAAAGTTTAGCTGCACAGTTTTTCAAGTTGGGAAATGATTCTTGTGATGAAGATCCATTGAAATCCAGCAAACCATCTGACTTGAATTTCTCTTGTATCAGTTTCTGCACTAAAGGGGAACTGAGAATATTGAATTGTGGCTCTAAGTTCTCGACATCTTGGTATCTCCTTCCAAATTCTTCAGTCAATGCATCTAATTGGGCTTTGTACTTTTCAGTCATTTCACCAGAAATGGTTTCTTGTTTCAACAAAATGAAGTGACAAAACATCTATATTAAAATCGATAAATTCGCATTTTAGCATTAAATTACGAAGGTCAAGGACTATTTACAAAAATAGAAAATTAGAAAGAAATTGTATGCAAAATGTTAAAACATTCATAACGGTACATGAAATTCTTCAAAATTTAACAAAATAACTTAAACATGAAGTAAAAATTTTTATTTCTAAATGCCTTCGAGGGCCGTATAATATCAGTTGCCGGGCCGCATGCATCCCGCGCGCCGTAGTTTGTCCACTCCTGCTCTAAATCATCAGCAACATCTTCATTGACATCATCCACATATTATAATCAACATCATCGTCTTGGGCAATATCGCCAGTATAACCATAATCTTCAACAAGATCAAAATCATCATCACCTTCAAAAACATCATCAACATCATAATCAGCATAATCTACGTCAGAATAACCAATATCTTCGTCATCTACATCATGTTCTTCAACAGCAAAATTATCATCATTGTAATCACAAGTATCATCATTATCAACATTATTATCACTATCATCATTTCAATCAATATTATCCATATTATCATTGTTGTTGTTATAATACTATAATAATCATCACAATAATTATCAAAATTCTAATTATTGTTATTATTACCCTCAACGTCATCATTGTTGTTGTTGTCGAATTACTTTTTTTAAAATTATTATTACCTTTGTGATGGTGATAATGGTTGTGTTGGCATTAATACCAACTACTAAATTAGAACCAACATAGACTTAATTGTAATAACATTATTAACATGTGATGTGGAAGACAAGTGGAAACCACAACTCCGGTTTCTCAGTTGTTGCCACAGCAGCAGCACTAATAATGGTATCCCTGTGTTTCAGCTGGCACTGCGCCGCACACTTCGTGTTTCTCGTGCTA